>UZAN01054256.1:5639-15696 GCA_900618425.1 Echinostoma caproni | reverse complement strand
AGCCAAATAAAATGTTTTACCTGATCACAGTGGTCAGAGGCGTATTTCGCGAGTAGCACGATCGGCTAACATGGCTTCCCAACTCACATGTACGGACGCACGTCATCCAAACTCACTTGCTCTGTTAGAAGGTCGATATCAAGGTTGCATCAGTATTGGCCTGTCTGTATGTTGGCACCCTCTATGCCCATCGGTCAACAGACCGATTATTTACACACATACAAGCAGATTAATTCATTGCGTACTTAACAAGTTGCATAAAAAAGCACACAACAAGTGACAATGCTCTTCGATTGATCTGTTTCGTTTGAGTGTTTTATTTATTCTGGGTGCCGTATTACATCATTCAACACGCACAAATGAAGTATGCTACTATCGGTGCTGATCAGAGGGCATCAGTCACCGATATATCAACTACACGGTGGTGTGTAGGAACACTGTCTGTCTCGCTTATCAACTTTCTCAGTTCTGTAATATCCCTACCGTCGAAAGCCACTGATTTGCTGGGCACGTTTTGTGAAAACTCGCGCCTACATTCTCTGATTCAAAGGAACGAAATGAACACAGGTGGACGATATAGCAGCGATCGGAATTCTGTCTCTCTCCTCTCGTTTTTCCGCTCAATTTGTTTCATCTCTCACGACATATGCGATCCGACTGGATAAGTTTTCAGTGGGCCACGCCATTTACCATTTCTCTAAGATGGAATACTTTTACCACAATCACATAAGATAGCAACTAAAAGAACCGTTCTCTTTTATACAATTACAGCGCGTTACGAGTTAACTGATAAAGATTCGCAACTGCAATACCTACTTTCGTGTTTTGACGGGTACCATCCTCAGATTTCCGGTATTATAAGAAACAATGAATTCAAGACCTTATAGTACGACTGTTTTCATGCTCAATGCCAGTAACCGTCGAGTCCTAAAACAGGAGCGTGTGGCCTTGACAACGAGATGAATAATAGGTGCCTGGAGTGGACCGTAAAGGAGTTAAACAAGTGGAGTGAAAACGTGTAGCGGGGACGGATGTGAAAACACCCGGGAATAAAACAGGCCAAAGTGTTAGGCAACTTGAAAGAAAAGAACTTTTGTCTACTGATAGAAGCCTGGTTATAATTACTTACTTCGCTCAACCGAAAATGATTGATTCACTTACGATGCGAAAACGGTTTTCTCACAATTATTGACGACTTATTCCATCTAGATGCTTTTAATTGGTTAATACTTAATCGTTTAGTTCCGAGATTAAGTGCCGTGGAAAAGGATTTTATTACTTGCGCACAAACTACATTCCTAACATTCGTTACACCAAACGGATGACATATCTCGTCCGATACAACTTCATTACTTGAAATCTGACTAGTCGTGTTTGATTTCGTGCATGTGAAATCGTACATCAACCGATACACTTTCGCTACATCCTTTCGAAAGGAAAATTACGATTGGATTATTTTGGATTCCAATTATTCCCATGGAAACTGGTGGTGACTATTGTACATGAAATCAAAACGACTACTGGTCATTCATTATATACTACTGGTGAGAAAGTAAACGTTCCATTACCCCGGAACAGAAATCAACTATAACCATCACTAACCTCGATCATAAATAAGTGAAAACGTGCAACGCAGCGCATCCGACTGACTTCATTTTCGTGATTGATACTCAGATGGTCACCCATCCTTATATTTATGCAAGAAATGTATAGCTTTCCGGATCTAGTTTACAAGTTTATAAGTGATAATCCATTGATCAAACCGGGAATTACGAGTTCTGTCCTTATTTTCAGGAAGCCATAGTCGGTGATTTTTATGTCAGTGGCGAGCTACAGGAAATCCATATATGCCAACATCTCCTTGAAATTGATCGTCTATCTGCCGAAAGACTAGAACTACACAGGCAGGGTATTGTCACCTCCAAAGTAGAATCGCTGTGAAACGTTTACGGAGGTGTTGAACAACTTTAATTAGAATGCAGGAGGATAGTTGAATAGCCTTGTGACGTTCGATTGCAATTAAACGTTCATCTCAAAATCGTCGTCGCCATTGTGAAACACAGTGGGCAGGTTAGACTTCAGCCACGAATGATAGAACGAGAACGAAATACCAGAGGTCGAGGAATCAGATGTGAGCAGACGGGATCACTGTATACACTGTTTAAGATGGTAGACACCGGTTGATTGGGAAATGTTTGCTGGTTTTCATGGACAAATCTATGACTGTTCCAATGTGTACTTGGATATTGGATGTTCAATTGAAGCCCCTGTCAGAACATAGATTTATCTTTACCTTCCTGCAAAAGAACACACTCCAATACACAGGTATTACGATTAACACTTATATAAAATGAGTCATGCTGTTTGTTGGATACCGCGATCAAGAAGAAAATCGAATTCTAATAATACTGAACACTACTGTGTTCACACCTTTGAAAAAAGCTACCTGAAACCTCCACAACGAAAAATCGACTCAAATCAAACAGAATTAATTCAAGCTATGGGGAACAAAGTTCCGAGGCTACCAAGCAAATTTTGTGAATAGTATACCTCTGAAGGTGCTTGCTGCTACTGCTAACAAATGGAAACAAATGCCAACACATCAATGTGCATCAATATGCAATTGTGTGAATCGAGTGTCTGGATACATTGCTTTGACTATGTGACTGTGATTCTTGGATGATTGGATTGATTTGGGATTTATACGGCAGATGTTCGGATGAGCCCGTTTGGTTTTTCACTAGCACCGGACACCGTGTAGTTCAGAGGCAATGGTTTGAAATCCCAACCCAAAGGTTCTCGGTTCGAATCCTCACAGGGACATAAAAATGTAGGCTTTGCTGACGAGTCCCAAACAGGACGAGCCAGCCGTCCAGTGCGCTTTGAAGGCCATTCCAAACACTTCCATCGCATTTAAATGGATTTGGGATTTAGTTATCTCAGTAGAATGGGGTTCTCACTTGAAACATCAGCAACAAGGACAACAACAACAACACTGCATTTCATTCAAACTACGTATTTGAATCCTCACTTTCACAATTTTCACCAAATTTCATTTTCGTACAATAATGTTTCAGATGCAATCGGAAACGTGTCGGTTGTAGGTGAGTGTATATCGGTCCACATTTGCTGGATTATCGATTGGCAAAATTTGGAGGATAACAGATCGGAGATTCCGTAAAACACTAACCGAACTAATAGTCCGTGTATGTGGCGATAACCTCATCTGCGCGAACCGTATCGCTCTGCTTTTACGTGCATTATAAAGAAGCTAATTAATTGACAAGTAATACTCTACAAATTACCGCATGTGGCAGAATCGCAGAGACGGATTTCGTGACCTTATGAGGTATATGCTATGCAGTCACCAACCGGAAATCGTGTACACTTTTAATGTCACAACAACAGAGGGGAACTTTCATGCGAATATCTTCAGTGCGTGCACCGTCCAAATCGGGTTTGAAGAGTTTATGAATCGTAAACCAGCAAACAATTACCGATGATAATTAAAACTCGATTATTTGGGAGTGAACGTTTTCAAAATCTAATTGGGCAGTGTTTGAGCCTCAACAGTAACGTGCAAACGGCGACCCTGGGCAAATCCAAAGGAATCACGATGACCTTTGTTGATCGGCATAAAACTTAACTCTAGCGTAAACAATTTGAGCAAAATATTAAGTGAGCTCAGAGTATATAGTGTTCTAGAGAACAGGAACCCTAAAATCAAACCAATCACCAGACCCCAATGAATGTAGACTGAGAAGAGAACCTGTGTGGCTCATTGCGAACCAAATTTGTTTAGAACTTTGATTTCCGTATGTTTGTTTATGATATATTACGTTCGAATATTTTTGTAATGGGCGATTCAACAACACTAACGCTTATCATTTCCCAATAGGCATTGTACAGAATGTTTCAGACGGTTTTACAAATAGAAAATAATAATAATAATAATAATAATATGCATGATCACTCACACAGATGTTAAAATGTCAAGTGTTCCAATGCTTTATCGAGCTACGATTTGAATAAATCAATTACAGGAGCAGACATCACATAGGATGGAAGAGAAGTCCATATACCGCACATTTTAACTGCAACTCTGTGGTGCCACCAATCTAGGCAACCGTCCTGGATTCTCGACTTCGAAGAATGTCCTCGGAGATGGTTATTTGCAGCTTAAGTCAACACAACACCAAGGGTGGTTAGGTCCCCCCCCCCATAACTCAACGATACTGAGACCAGTAAAGTCCTAATAGTTGCAATTTTCTGGAGTATGTCTTTTTATGCAGAACTTTTACCGTTTTCGTTGCCAACTTTGGTAGACATTATGGGGCCTTCTTTTGGCGGTTTAAACATGGATTCCTGACTTGAACGGAGTATTCCTTGTGTGGTGAAACGATCACCGATAGTATGCGCGGGAACAGTGCTAAATCGAACTGCTCGAAAGCACATTTAAGCAATCCAAATTGCTTTAGAGCCAAGGATAATGCTTTAGCACAGCGTGTGTTACATCCTACGTCGTGTTGCATCACAGCTCCCAAATCCCTTTCATCCGTGGCATGTGGTAGCATTTGGTTCCCAGAACATGGGAGAAACGAGTCCTGTGTGACGCAGAAATAATTCTGTAACTTGAGGCGCTGAATCCAATGTCATGGGTAACGAGGGGAGGGATGCTGCATGAATCGTTTCTCGGAGTGTCAACTAATGTTCTGGATGTGTTACTGTTCGGTTACTGTTTCGGTTTGAAATTAATAATTTCTGCTGCTGATTAAACTCATCATGGCATGAGGAATTTGATACATCAACATAAGTCACCTGGTCGGCGCATTAGATTACAGGTCCTTGGTGTGCGACGACGATTCTAAACAGCAAACAATAAGTACAAAGCTTCTGTTATGGGTGATAATCGGATTTTTCGGAAGAAATGCATACCTGATAGATTGAAAACCCTTTTGTCCAAAATTATTCGAACAAAAGCGTTATTTGTCTCCCACATCCATGTCTATGAATCATACTGTTTTACGAAGTGGTGATTCTGTCTTTTACCCATTCCTTGTTGACTGAGATTCAGCAGCATCAAATGGTTTTGGGCAGATCAACTGTCATCGGTCATTTACAAACACTTTCCCTTTCCAACGGCGGTGGGGTGGGGGTGAGCGAGCGAGCGAGCGGGCAAATTGCGATACGACGTTTCGTGCATCAGGTGTGACTGTGCTTGTGTACAATAAGATTTCACGGGTACCAAAATAAGACGAGTGTTGCAATGTGGCAAGATTTGCTCACGTAACGCAAGAGGATTAATATACCCTAATAAACTTAGGAGAAGACAAGTAAGATGAAGGTCAAGTTCAGTTCAGTTCCTGTGACAATTAAAAAGGGACAGATATATGCTTAGATTTTGGCCACTGCTACGGCAAACAGACTCAATTGGTTTGTGCACACGTTTCTGCGGTACACAATTATCATGGCTTAACCAAACAACCAAAAACAACTTTGGATTATTATTATTATTATTATTATTATTATTATTATTGGAATGATTCAGTGAGGTCAACGGGGTCCATCTGTTGTCATTACGCTCAGGAGAGGGGGGGAAGGGACTCGATGGAGCCGAATTTCTTAGCTTTGCGTTAGTCTTGTTACTCAGCGCACAAAACATTTGGGTATGTACTACATCACTCTGCCGGTTAGACGTATTTGCATATCTCACAGTGGTGGCACTTGAACTTGAGGTCGATGTGTGAGACATGCAGACCAGTCGGGGTTTTAACGCGTTCATGAGTGCTCAAATCTCTCGTGGCTCGCGCTCCAACTGCAGTTTGGTTGCCGCACTGGCGAGTATTAAATCTGATCTCAAATTCCTACTCCTGTGATTCATTAGTTGAAATCTATTGCAGGGTGGAAAAGCGATTGCAGGATGCTGTCCCATAGTGTTAAAAGATCAGGATTAGTTCCTCTTTTTGGGAGATTATTCAAAGAGACTCTCTGAATAGTGGTCTTCATGTATGGATTCCTCCGCGAATAGAACCCAGTTTTTTTTCTGATTTGCACATCGCTCATGGAACCGATTATGAATGAGACTTACTTAACAAGTCCCGTTAATGGAATAAGCAACCTCACTGGATGGATGTGGGCATCTGCAGCTTTGTATTATTTTTACGATGGAGGATGATCCGGTATGCTAGTGGTTTCAATCAGTAGAATGTCCGTTCCCACATCCACGTCGACAGCTGCTCATATTATCGAACAATGTACACCTCAGGGAACACTGTTTCAGGTTACTGGTTCCAAAATGTCGACCAAAATGCCCGCGCCAATCTTTTGCAACCAGGGTATGCAGAACTTGGAACACCTTTCCATCTCACGTCGTTTGTGAACCAACTATTGCATCTTTCAAGCGAAGAATCGATGAAATCCTTGCACATCTCACATTCCTACACGACTAAAAGCAAACGCAAATTCATGGAAGCCAATATTCTCTATTATCTCCTACTGGAACGTTTCGCCGTGAAACGATCCAATTGTTTAAATATCCTATGGGGACAAGAGAAGCATGAGCTTCTAAATAATTCTCATAATAAAATTTTGACTTTGACTTTGGCATTCATTCACTTGGGTAATTCGGAAAACAGATGAAAATTATCGTTAGGTAAAAGGTATCATCGATGATACACTTGTGTCAACAATGTTGCAAGAAGTGAAAAGAAATTAGATTAAACAATTTTTCCTCCAATTAATCTATCCTCAGTAGGAACTCTTTTGGTGAACGTTTTGATTGCTGCCTACCCATCTGGGTTGCTTTGCAGGATGTCGGATGGTTTTCCGTTGATACGATGGATTATATCGAAACAGTCTTAGCACTTCCGCTTATTGACTGAACTCGATCAAAAGCAAATAAATTACGTCAGTTACTTATTCATTATTTTTGTACTCATATTTTGTAGCACAAAAATGTAATGGTAAGTGCTTAAGCAAATTACATTTGAAATTCCTGTGTCTGAGTGTTGCATGTTTTCACTGAATGTATTCATCGACAAATACAGTATGTTGTCTGTTCGACAAAACATGACCTCTCTCGCACTCTCCCTTGCCTCTCTCACTGTCCGTTAATGTAATTCATTAAAACAGGGTTTTTCGATCAACATTCGGCCGGTAAGTGAATGAGTTTAATCGTGCACGGCGAGCTGCAAAATGTGGTTGATTAATTGTCAATCTTCCCTGGGGAGAGAGATTTAATCATGTAATAAATGTGTTTATTTGTATGGTCAGCATAACCACAGTGTTGAGGAGCCTGATGGACTAGACTCCGCTAAAGCACATATTCTCCATGGAAGGTCATATTCGGGTGAATACGGTTTGATACCCACACGCCTAACCTGTCGACCAATTCGCTTGCTTCCGTATGCGCTCCCTGGGGAATAGATGTGGAATGGACTGTGACGCGGATCGAATCTGGCCCCACACCACCAAATCCGAAACAGAAGTGTCCTGATGTTCCTTGGTTCATGTGGATAAATCCGCCATCATTCGCTCAAAACAAGTGTGCATGAGCTGCTGGATTATTGTAGAAAAGAGCATCAATTCACCTTTAACACTTTGACACAAGATCATGGAATGTTAAATGTTGTCTAAATCCATCTGATTGAATGCATTCATGCGATTCAACTAGTAGGAGAATCAATTCATGGGAGAGGAAGCACGCTCTCATATCGATTAGGCTTGCCGACGCCTACTCGTCAATCAGTTTCACTGCAAAAGGTCGTTGGGTGAACAACGCACGCTCAGACGCATCTGTTTTAAAAGACTTCCCCCGATAAAGGTAATCGTCACTTGTTTACTTCAAGTGTCGAAATAAACACCCAATGCATCAGTTCCATCATTGAACGTGGACAATCACATATATTTTGCGACTCAAATAACATTTTCAAACCATCCTGCTAGATACAACACATAATCTGGATGAGAGTTTCTGTGTGCAACGAAAGTCATTCTTCCTTCGAATGAAGTTGCGGATGAGATGAAACAAACCGCTTGGGTGAAAAATGCAGTTGCGGGGCGAACGATATATCGATTGCGAATCTGTTGACAATAATGTGAGATCACCATCTCTGTGAATTTCCGCGTGCTAACGCTTTTCAAGGGAAGTTGTTTTGTTTCGACATACCGATAACTGCCCCTGGGGGGGGGGGCAATGAAGTACATCGTGCATCGTTTCAACCAGACCGAGGAGAAAACAGGTCTCACATCTCCCAACCATTTTTTGTCCTGTGTGTATAACCTATGGACTCCCTTCCTGCAATTGAAGTATACCAATTCCAGTGTAACATTGGTTGTCACCTAGATCAGTCATATACATGCTTGCAAGCTGTGAATGATCGATACGGCCATGGTGATTTTGTCATACTATGGTTGTGTACAATGTATCTTCACTGGTGCATACTATGACCACGGTACAACTGCAATCGGTCTGAATTTTCCGCTTCTGTGTAAGTACCGCCAGCTATACCGCTATATGCCACTCATAACCAAACTGGGATGGATTTGCCTGATCGCCAGTTCCTTACACTTTTGATTGTTGGTTTGGAAGACAAAAACCCCAAGACGGAAAATTGAATCACATGGGAAATACATATTCAATAATCACATCACTCAAACAGTGGTGCGAGAAGCATAGAATGAGTTCCCCATTTCGATGTTGTGCAAAAATAAAGTCAATGCGTACAAGCTGATGTTTTAGAACCGACCCCACTCCCCACCTACTCCTCCACATTTTGATTTTCAGACCGTCCGAAGATGTTTTTACAAGGTGAGAAATCTTTAAAATATATCAAATTGTTAATTTTGCACTTTGCGAGCCACTCATCCGTTACGTTACTGGCTTCATCATTTATACCATTTGAATTTTCGTTGTTTTCTTTTTAAACGCCCAAGTTGCGAGGGTTGAAAGTGACATAACTGCTTTCAGGTTGGCGAGACTCGTCATAATTAGCTCGTGGTTGGGGTTCGAATCACCGTCCGTTAATTTGTACACGAATCTCAGTTTCGCTTCAAAGAGGAAAATGAATTAGCTGACTTTAAATTTAGGATGTAGATAGACTGTGGTTTAACAGAGATATACTGAGTTCTGAACAGCACACAGATGAAAAGTAACATCATATCCATGGCTTTTCACTGAATAATGTTTTATTATCAGAATCATGCAGTTCTCAATTAGGCGCATACACGTTGTTTTGTTTCACTTCAAATTGAATCTGAGTGAAAAGAGGAGAGCAATTTTTCCTACATAATAAACCTTAACCTGCACATCCATGTTTTGGTTGCTTTTGAAAACGATACCCATGAGGTATGTACGATTCACGTGACTAGGTTGTTGATATCGTGCAAGATTTGATCGTTAGTTGTCTGCCTCAAGCAAAATGTTTGTCTCCTCCCGCTCTTAGTCGTTTCTGTCGGTAATGACCACCAGTTATTTGGTCAAACTGCAAATGGCAAATGGTGATTTCGTGTGTCTTAGCGAGAGAGAGAGAGAGAGCGAGAAGTACCCCTCAGTAAGAGTGACTAATTCCATAGAGACTGACCTTTTACTTACAGTTGTGAATGATTTATGCAGGTATCAGATACCGAAAGGAATGTATTGTTTGTTTCTGGTGTATTGATTTAACACTGCTTCTGTGCACTCATATCTCACGTGGACAAACTGAGCACATTTCCGAGGGTTGGGGGTTGCATGGGAGCAAAATTTTTGCTTTTTTATGTGTGACTGAATGCAAAGAAACGATATAAGACATTTTTGAAACGGAAGAAATCCACCATCAGGTTGTGCATGCTCCACCGAAAATCGCGTAACAATAACATGATATACTGACAAAAGTAACGGGTGGCCATATAAACCAAAGATCTTAGGATCAAAGATCAATCAGAAACAATTCACATTAGGTTGTGTTGTATTCAATATAACTCATAATATGAAGCAGAAGTATATCTTTGTATTTGTATTTTGTATTTTGTATTTGTATTTGTAACTTTTGTAAGCATATATGCTTACATTTCAGTT
>UZAN01054254.1:0-13178 GCA_900618425.1 Echinostoma caproni | reverse complement strand
GTGAAACTGAAGAACTACATTCATGTTTCCATCAGAAATCCGGTGTCCAAATAAATATATTTATCGTGAAACTGTTTTAGTTGCCTCAAACACCTGGCTTCCATGCTTCATCAACTACCGCGACAATGGCTTGAGAATTGTGGTAAATTGAACCTCGGTAATCAGAAATGGTCACTTTGGGCTTCCAAGCGGAGTATAAGTATAGAAGAACAGGAAACACCTCAGAATTCCCCTTAACGCAACGGTGCATCAGTTGCCGCATTTAGAAACCAATGTGCACAGGCTGCCTCTCACTCAATCTTTAATCTACTTCTCTATTCACATTCACCGGTCTAGACTAGCCGAACCGATTGTGCAAAAGCTCAGGGCTGGCAGACCGCACATTGCTTGGCATAATTAGCGATTACACCTTCAGCGGAGTCCAAATTCAATACTCTCCAGTATGGTTTTACATAATTCCACAAGACCTCCTTGGCAATCACGACAAGGGGCAACTACGCTTGAAAACTGGCCAGTTGTTGTCAATGCCGAAACTTCCTTCACTGCCAATCTCATCAGCTCTAAAATGCGCCTTCCAATAATTTCCCTGAGAAGACCGAAGCATTTACCGCAAGGTGGTGATCTACTGTTATATCTTCACAGCAATCTTCAATGTGGACCGCTTGATCTCTTCCATGAACCGCCCGACACAATTTGGTGCACGATCGAGCCATGCAAATATAGCAGCTGCATGATCTTTGTAGTCGTCCGCTCTCGTGCAGCCTGCGCCAGAACTGTCACACCGAATTAGAGCGAAGTTTATCACAGCTTATAGATTGGTATACGATGTACAATCACGTAAACGATCCTACCAAATTTGGAACAAGCCATCTACCAATAATAATGGACTCGATATTCAGAAACTAGGTACTTACGACAGGATTTGTCAAGATATCACCTCCATTGGTAAGCAGCGACCATGTAGTTCTGTGATTCAATTGTCTATATTGCATCATGGCATTGTTGTATTATGGATGACTTTCGAAATCAACTTGGCCTACGTTTCAGTCAAAACTGTGTTCACTGCCACAATGGGATAACAAATGAAATGAAAAATCGTATACCACAATGATAAGGCTAAACGGTGTTCATCTTTGTGGATTTAATATTAGGTAGTGACGAATCCTCGCCGTTTCAGTGAGAATATGAGCCAGATAACGAACTGTTAAATTACGATACACTTTATACGGAAGAGAAGGCAGCCTCAGTAGAAGTATGCCTGAATACCAGCAGACACAAACCCACACCCTTATTGACTGCAGCCGAATTCCTGAAAATCCAGTTCTATGAACTGTTCACTACGGGCGACAAATAGGATAGTAGGTCCGTACATTCTGTCAGTTGTCCACCACCCCAAAATGACCACGATCACCATTAAATCTGAAAAGATAAAAGCTAAACTATTGGTGCTGCCTTTGAATTCGTCCCCAAGGGAAGACAACATTCGCCACAGACTCTGACTTTCTTCGCAAATCACATATTTGAAATAATTACTCATTTTTAACAAAGCACGTTCGATGGTAAAGGGATTACACAGTCTAAGAAATACGCAAACATTTTACATTTTGACAAATGTTTCGGCAGAAATCGTCCTGCAAACCACTGTCAACTTAGACTTCTGTTGAGCAGGGACCGTTACTGAGACTGCTGTCCAACCGACAACTTCTGAGCCGAAAACGAGAACACAATCAAAATGGCACAGGACAGCATACTAGAAAAAACAGTGCCCTCATTGCTTGTCGTTTTAGCGTTGACATTCGTTCATTTTATTGCGTTCGGTGCGTTCCAAACGTTCGGCACAAATTGACCAATCAGGTTCGTCGGACCGCCCGGCTGACTACGCTGTCTGACCAATGAGGAAAGTCGGGCCGTCCGGCTGAATACAGTGATCGATCATTTGCGGGCGGGAGACTCGCCCGGCTGTGCCTTTTTCTTCTTGGCTATTATCGCCAAACAAATGAACTTTTCGACCGGATTCTTTTGGATTTGAACGTTCCTGACAGCTTCTTCTTCCTGTTTGCTCAAAATAATGGACTATGTTTCACAGGTTTAACCACGGTATACTGCTAGGAAGCCTCCGTAATAACGGTGTTCGCGGACTTCCCCGTTGATTGGATTGCGGACTATTTTCAGCAACTGAACGTATCGGTTTTTGTTGTTGGTGCTCTATCGGAACCGATTGAGAGTGCCCATGGATTTCGAGAAGCATCAATGTGACTAACATTTTTTCTTGTCCGGACGGAGCGCTGCCTCTAGGTCACGCCTATTTCAACGAAGAGGTACGACGAATGCGGATGGGCTATCACTAATTTTGCGTGCAAAAGACAGAAATTTCACCATCGCAGTACTTGGCAGCATACTGGGTAATGAGCGTATCCATGATTGATTTTCCTTTGACGTTCGGAGATTTGCCCTCGGTCATCTTGTTATCTTTTTCATTGTCGAAATAGATCAACAACCATTTTACACGCCACTCAGACATATGAGTAGTACCTTGGGACACTTGAAGATTTCCCATCTGTTTCTTTGTTGTGCCATTTGGTTGATCAGTTATTTTGCTCTCCGTGTGAACAGTTATTTTATACGAATTCATCTGGTTCTGGTTCAATTTGACACGCATTCGATTACTTTCCGTGAGCTCGTTTGGGTAGTAGAAATCTCGTGGATATGCATCGCAGGTGTGACACTGATCTGTTGTGCGGCTGTTGAAATCCAATTTTCCGTAACGTGCATGCGCCCAAAGCCATCGGTTGTCAGCACTGTTGGAAAAAGTGATGCGCGATCAATTTACCCGAAAAAGGTGTTCGAGCTGTTTTCAGCAAACAGTGGCATTTTTCTGTTTCTGTCCGTTCGTTGATATATGTGTTTATCTCCACCGACCATTGTTGTCTCTTGTTCTCATTGTGTCCGACTGGGTTCGCCGTTAAACTGGTGCGTGCGGGCGAGGTTTGTAGGGAAGTTGGTTGCCCATCCGTCCTGGTTGCGGTTTCGGTCCGTTCTCAGGTCACGACGTGACCTTTTTTCTTGCGTCAGTTGATCCTTGCGTTGCATTAACGTGTACATGTGATCCAGTTCAATGTGCCTGTTGATTGAAGAGTACCCAGCTTCGAGGAATTCTCCGGCGTGTTTTGACCGGGCTTGTTCGATAATTTTCACTGAAGCGAAGTCAAACTGATGCCCTTCTTGATTTTCGTGGAGGGAAATCAAAGATAGTGGATCACATCTCCTGGCTGCCATCTGGTGTTCACGGAAACTTGTAGACAATTTTCTACCAGTTTGTTCGTCATTTTCGGAAACACCTTGATGTTCGCCAGGGTAGTTCTTGTTCCCAATTCTCCGTCTGTTGTTTCTTTCTTTTTTTCTTTGGGATAGAGTTCTTTTAATGAACCTGCGCACAGTCGTTGCGAGCAAATATATTTCTTCCTTCTCCTTCAGTATGTCGGTGCTGCAATGTGTTTGAATTCTTCCGAACAAGGTTCTCACATAGCATGTTTTTTTTCACTGTTTGGATGAATACTTTTGAAGTTTAAGATTTGATCTGTATGCGTTGCTTTGCGGTAAACCATTGTCTCTTCTGATGATCAAAATGTGCAAAAAATCAGTTGTTTATCCTTCTCCGTCTCCATTGTGAACTTGATGCCATTGAATATGTTATTGATGATGTTGTGTGTTCTTTCTAGTTCCGACTCCTCCAAGATAACGAATGTGTCATAAACGTATGGACGTCGAAAGTAGTACCCCGCAGGATTGTTTTCATAATCAACAAATGTAACGAATACATTTTCAGGAACGTCCGGTGGCGGTGACAATGGTTCATGGTACTGAATGAGTGATGTTGGTATGGGTATAATGAATGCTGCTCTACCGTATGAAAATTCCACCAATTCACTGTCCAGACCAGGACCACAGTGGTGTCTGGATCAGCTATGTTGGCTTGCATAACCATGGTTTGCAAATGCCAATTGTAATCGCCTTGGTCGTGGTTGAAATAAACATTCTTGTTCACTTGGAACATGTGCGGGTATAACCTGAATAACTTTAAATGAATTCAGTTTGTTCAAAACATCCTCGCTTTCGACGAAATGACTGAGAACCGAATTACGAGTCCACTTAATTTTTACTTTGTAGAGAGCCTCAGAACAGCGCCTAGCAATACGTTTTGATTATAGCTTGGTTCGATATCCAATCTATCGTGCAAGAAAAGTGCACCTGATGTGAAAGATATAAAACGAAGGATTCGGACATCGTCTATCGAAATATGCCACGGACTGAAAATAATATATCCTTTCCCGAGATCGATTTCCAAATAAAGTATCATATACCGATGTTGCATCATTCGTTTCCGGGACAATATTGCTGCATGTCAACATTGTCCATACTGTGGACAGGATTGACCTGAGTGCCTTCCTCCTGGTCAGTGGAGTCTTGGCACACCATCGATTTGGGTAACATGAGTTTCTCTCGCGCATAAACCCAGGACAGTGTTCTGATTGATGAAATGCACGTCCGATTGAAACTCAACTTGGGAAATTTCTATCATATCAGCTCTTTGAGATAAGCAAGGCTTTTCTCCAAAAAACTGCTGGGGTCAACAGCAATAGATGTATGGTCTACTGAACAGTCTATCAGGACGACCAAAAATGCAAAAATACTTAACGGTTATGAAAGGCCCCTAGCAGTGGAATAAGTAAAAATTAGTGGATCGCAAGTGGATTTGAAACTGTTGTTTTCGAATGATCCTCCGGAAAACAGACATATACTTGTCGAAACCGGTGTTATTTGCCCAGAATTTCTCCCAAAAGGCGTTCGGTAACGCGCTAGAAAGCGCTTCGATTGAGATGAAAGACTTAAGCGAACCATTTCACTCCACAATCATCCCTGTGGATCTTGTGCCGCGCGATGCTTTCACCGCATGTGTCACGTTTCATAGTTCCATGGCCATATCCGCTTTTCATTCAATGGCGTCAGTGGCTGATGGACTGAAACTTTTTCCACAAATTTACCCGCAATAACACTAGTAACTCAGCATTTTCTGTCAGACGTGGTGCGACGCAGAGGAAATATGACGGGATTTATCTGTGAATGGCTATTATGTTGGCTATTGTAGAAAATGGTAAGTTACGGATATTGTGCACTCCCAAATCTTTAGGATCATTGGTTGCAGTAACATATTGGAAAACAACAACGCCGACTCAACCGAACGATTTCGATTTCGCATTACATTTTCCCGATATTCAATTGATTCCGATAGTCAACGATGCACCACGGGATACTCTTGCTGCATGGTAGGAGCAAACAACTAGTTCGAACCCACTGATTCTGTTTGCACGGGATAACTGGATACATTTCAATAAACCCGGGTGGATAGATGCCCTGGAGAAACACTTTTCCATGGTATGTCCCCACGGATGACGGTAAAAATGACCAAACAATCCACTGTAATAAGATCACTACCAAACGCAATGGATACACCATTTTTAGATTAAGCTTGGAAATAGCACGAATATTACTTCAGACAACATAATTCGAATTCGGATGGACGTGTATGGCATGGTTTACCATGAAGGAAAATTTCCTTTGGGAACTAGACAGACAGTTTTTCATTCCGTAGCGAGTGAAAGGGATACTCAGCCCTTGAGCGCTAAAATCCAGTTACACAAACCTGAAACCAAAATTGGCATTCAAACAGCATTTGATAAGATACACCGAAACCCTTGATGAAGTGAACTGGAAAGAGTTCATAGATTCATTGCGAGGTGTAGTTACCGAACGCCTCAGTATGTTCGCAAAAGTGACTTGGATTGTGGCTGATCACCCTTCCCGTGCACCTCGCGAAATGCTCCCCCTCATCTAAAATAGCCTGTGCTGTGAGAGATTCATTCAGTTTCTTTGGATACCCAAACAATCCGATTGGGATTTCATCTAGACTGGGCAAACTGACAGTACTTAATTGGCGCATAAGCAAATTATAGGAACGTTTGCTTTTCACAAAGAGTTTTCTACCGTGAGTTCTTTGGCTTAATGTTTGAACGCCAAATGCAATAGAAATCTTGAACACGAAATCGTCCTTGAAATCACGTCAAGTCAGGTCAAGATGCGGCTTTAATTCGCCCCATAAGGAATGAACTTTAAGCTACTACACAATCCCTCATCCGTCGAAATTGCGTAGTAAAGTGCGATGATGATATGCCATATATACAAACCAATAAGGGAAATTTAGCGAACATTTTGGTTAAGGGTGCCAATGACAAAATCAAAATTAGTATGAAACGGTGCCAAGTACAGTATTATATAAAACTTGTAGGTTTTAGTGCATGCCACTCTATCCTCATAAACGGAGGCATTGTTAGACATACAACTACCATGAGATCTATCTATCTATCTATNATCTATCCAATTCCAACGGAAAAGTTTGTGATAACCAAAACAGAGCACTGGACAGCTGTTTCGTCCTGTTTGGGACTTGTCAGCAATGTGTACGTGTTCTGTCTCTGTCAGGACTCGAACCGCGATCAGTCGGGTCGGGACTTCAAATCTCGCCCAGTGCCCTTTGTTGGTCATCACAAACATTCCCATCGCATTTGAGTGCATTGTCTCGTGGGAATTAAAAATCTCTCAAAGAGGAGCGAAACCCACACCGAAGACCATCAGGCGTGCCTGGTGCCTCTTAACAATCCAATGGGCTAATCCAAGCTTGATACCCTAAATGTCCGTCTATCCTTCAATATATATTATTGTGCATATCCGAAAAGATATATATGAATAGGTTTATATATACACCTCCCACTGTATTCTGTAGTCAACATGCTCTGTCTTGGCGGTCAATCGCGGTGAATCAACAGTGTTTGCCCATTCTGTCAGGTAAGTTCTCAGAATCCGTGTGATGTGTTGAGAATCTGCTTCCTTTTTTCGCAGGCCGCAAAGTTGTCAATACAAATCCTCACATCCGTCAGAATTTCATGTATGCTGGAAATTACGAATTACGAACGTGAGGTCGGTGTGAAACGTTTCATGTAATCAAGAATCCGTGCGTCTATTGTCTGTGAGAAGTCGATAGATTTGACGCGCTATTTAGGCAATTAATTGATGATGGTCTGTTTCCACTACTAATGAGTAGGAGAAATGGTCATTCGGGTTATATTGCATCATCAATGTTTGAAGTAGTACGATTGAAGTTGTTGGATTGTCGGGCCACGGTTGTGGGTTACTTCGGTCGAACTATTGAAAATTCGGACGCATCACGGTTGACTTGCTTGTCAACAGCAGCCGACCGTGGTTCGCTGCGGTCGGCAAAGTCTCCCCACTGACTATCCCGACGTTTTACCAGTGGCAATAGCATTCACAGCTACTTCTCTCATCAGTCACGCACGCACGATCGCTCGTTGTCTACAATCAAACATTCCAGGCTTTCTCAAACCAACCCTATACTGAATGTCATATGAATATGGTAGCCAAACGTGTATTGACCGCACCTCAGTGGCGAATTGGCTGGATGGATTGGCGAGGCACTCTCTGAAGCGATGTGACACGATGTGTTGTCCGCGAATCGGAAGCGTCAAACCAATGGTGCTTGTCCTCATCATGATATGGTCACCTCAAATGCTTACAATTGTTCATCATCAAAAGATATGTTTTTGGTATTTACCCTGCTGAGAAAATATCCCTTATTTGACTACTGCATTCGGATTTTCAAACATTTTGACCCAACCAACTGTGTTCCTTAAGAGTTTTCTAGTTTTACTCATTTACTCCCTTTAGGTGTTTTCTCAGGATACCGATTCCAATTTGTTTAAATGAACTGACTGTCGTTTCAGTATATACCATATTTGTTTGCTTCTGCCCGCACACACGGTGAGCTGCTCTTCGTGTATTCGTTGTCTGAGTTAGTAATCATAGATTGCCTGTTTTATATGCACGGATATAAATATAAGCGTATATTATTTTTGGCGTTCTAGATATAATTTTCTTTATTGCATGACAAAAAACTAATGTTATTCGCGTTTAATAGATGAAGGCACAACCCAGCAAGGTGCCGGGTGCGTCACGTACTGCTAATAGGATATGTATGCATAAATAAACTGAACGAATCGTGCAGCCCTTGTCGCAAGCACGTAGCTCAATTTCGCTACTGCTTTTGGCAGAAGAAAGCTTTAGTGTTATGATGTTAGTGTTTGATGTTACTTTTAATGCGCTGGCCATAACTAATGTCCCAGATGAATATTCAGACGAAAGTTGAAGGTCACCAATGGTAAATGATGATCTGTCCAGCGTTGAATCTGATGTAACTGCTTCACTAAGAGAAACGTATTCGTTAGTTGAGACCTATTATATATATACATATATAAAGATATTCACGCAATTTCATGTGAAATTACCGAAGGTCTATTCATGATTTGATTATGGACGATGTGATCGATTGTTGCAGCGCGCAAGCGAATCTCTGCGATGAACTGAATCGACAGCTGCAGCGGTTGCGGGACGCTAACATCAGATCCGCGTGCGTTGTCAGCCACACCCAGGAGCAAACCGACGATTGTGATATGTGAGGGCACATATATATGTTAGACATATGTTATCGGCTTTAGCGTCATATTGATGGTTTATCTCTATTCCGTAGCTCTTTACAACAAGTTTGGCCAAGTGTGATGGATTATGGTTCCGGAGTTGTTGATTGTAGTCGGAGGCATACTATGCAGCTGGAAAGTATCATTGCTGATACACCAGCAAAGGCATTGATCAAACAGATTAAACCGCACAGGGGCTTTTATTGCTTGCCGTTGTGCTCCTAGAAGGGCAGCAGTTATACTCACCGAGTGGTTTTCAAAACTCGTGGATTATACATTCAACTAGAGGACATTCTGAATCCGTTGACTGGTTCTAAGCTCTTCTCCAAGATTGGCTTGAAAGATGCTTATTTACAAATCCCGTTGGACGAAACCTCATCCACGATGAGAACTATTAATACCTTTTTGATTTATATGGATACAAGTTTTAGTCTTGCGGTTTATCCATTTGTCCTGACATATTTCGACGATTTATGAATGACACTACTGTGGGTATCTCTGGTGTTGAATTATATCAGGATGACATTATTATTCATGCTCCAAGTGGCCAGACGTATTTTTCACTAGGTCACCCTCATCAGAATTTACTATTCATGTTTTGAGTAAAGTGTTCAGTCGGGAGAGTATTCCCGTTGTGATTGTTACTCATAACAGCAGTCACATCTCTACGAAAAATGTTCCAGAATGGCTGCATAAAATTAGATGCAAACATTTTTTACCATGTCCAGTCACCCGTGTTCTAACGGAGAAGCAGAACACTTAAGAGTGCTATTACCACCTTCAATTCATCCACATTTTCTGAACTTGAGAGAGGTGTTGATCTCTTTCTTTTACAATATCGTAATTCTGTTGAATCCTCGACCAAAGAAACACTTGCTAATTTTTCAAACGGTCGAATTTTGTGTGTTAATTCCTCTAAAGTTGTATTTATCGCTGGTAGTGACGTGAGACCGTCTTCAGGAATTGTCTGAAAGTCTTTGGGTCGAGGAATGCCTCAGCTATTAGAGAACCAACGTTCGGTCACATGCTTCTAGTGTTCTCTGCTCTAAGCCAACAAATTTCACAAACAAAAACAACGTATATCGCGTGACAATACTTGCGACCATAACTTATCTCATTCACTGAATTTAGTGTTACCTTCAGCTGGTGGAATCATTAGCAAAACAAGGACACATTTTTTTCCGACACACATTTGATCGTTTCTGAGGCTATTGATAACTCGTTGGATTCCTGCAAACAACATTGGTTCGACAACTTTGATCTTCTCCCAGAACTAATTATATTTTCGCAGAATGGCGTACAGTGCCTGTTTTGGAGATTTTCAGTGAGTCATAGAGAAGGGTTTATTTTCAAAAGCTTGAATGACAATTTAGCAATTGACGAATCGCAGTGAAATCAGGGGCTATATTGAGCCATTGTTTCGTTCTGTTTTCGCTATACCGAGAAGTGCTTTGCAGAAACACATTTTCACACGAACGGTCAAACAATGTTCTCGCTCAAATGACAGTTGCAGAACAAATATAGCGGACATCTTTTATTTCAGTGTTCACATTTATGCGTTACGCATCGAGGTAAAACTAACTTGCCGCAGAGGCTAAAACTGGATCATTTCCTAAAATGGGTTTTTTGCTCTGATGTGTACACACAAAGCCGACCTATTTTCAAGCAGAATAAAAGCTTTCAGAGTTACGTGTTCCGAAGCGCAGTGAATACTGTAGACATTTGTCACAGGAAAAGATAATGTCCGATTTTGATTCGCGAAGACTGTTTAAAAGACTTCAAACTGATCGATATCCACTTAATTGTACAAAGGCAACGGCAGAAAACAAACAGAGAACTCAGACAAAATTCGAACACATTTTCTCGTTGAACAATGATCTCTTCATTAGAGTTACATCATCCAATGAGGGATATCGTAGTTTGTGCAAGACAGCAGAACTGCATCAGTCACAGATTTATCGTTTCCGGTTTAATAGAAGCTGTACGTTTATGAAATAATATACGGTCTATCCAAAATGAGGTAAAACTATGCCAGGTACCTTTCTCCACCTAACGATTGAGAAGCTAATTGTACCATATTGAACCATAATTGAAGCATATAACACAGGATAAATTAGTTTCTCATGGAATATACCGTGAGTGACAATGACCGGCCAGTGGAAAATACAGACTAATTAGGAATTTTCAGAATACAACAATAGTAAAATTTCATATTTCGCGCACAATGTTTTCCGAATCGGGTATTTTGTTCTTTACGCGACTCACAATTTCGTCCACCGAAATGTGCAGTTGTCGAGGCGGCAACCTCGTGTACCGCACGTGGATGATCAACTCAGGGCGTGGATCGAAGTAAAAAGCAGTGTCAGGAGTAGGCACACAAGCGGTCGGAGTCAACACGCGCGCCATCGACACATTTGATAGATGTTTATTAGCGTTGGTCCGAAATGCACGTTTAAACTGGCTCAAGCGGATTCCTTCATTGGTATTTCCTTGCACACACACACACACACACACACACACACACACACACACACACACACACACACACACCAGCACACACCAGCACACACTGCGGATGGCATTGGTAGTACCGACGGGAGTCGAGACAGTGCATCATACTGACATCTTCGCAGTGTTCAGACTATGCGCGTAAAAGGATCGGGTGTGTGCAAGTATTCCTATTTGTAGTGATCTTTCCGACTTGTACATCTCGGCACACAGACAGACAAATGAAGACGTACATGCTGCTAATGTGCTCATAAGACCTCCGTACACGTACATGCACGCATCACCTGATAATACTCAATCCTGAATGAGATTATCATATGAAACCGATCCTGTTCACATGTAGGGCACTGCATAGTGAAATCTCTTTCACACAGTCTATCAAACATTCCGAGATTTAGGCAGGCATAAATTACAGAAGGGGGAAAGGCGGGGAGGGTTTGTGTACCATAAATACAACTGGATCGGAGCTTGTGCTGGGAATACACTGCTCCTTGATGATACCCGAGCTTCCGTATTTTGTTGACTGTGTGTTCTTGCTGAGCATGTGGCGAATGCACTCAGGCATCTGATGCCGTTGTGAAAATGCTTCGAACTATAGTCTGTCGTAATCATTTTGAATAGCTCTTTACCAGACGATATTTAGTGTGAGCAAAACTAAGGTTTTGTAAATAATTGAGCGGCTTTTATTATGAGCTCGGAATGTTAGGCTGAATTGCTTTTGTAATAAATTATTAGATTGATTGATTTGACAAAATCGTAGTTGTCTTTTCCCTCTGGACAGTTGTATATCCGCTTCTGGCCAACCCGGAAGTGATTATTTTGGAGTAGATATGGCAATGCACGTGGGCGTGCAAGGGTTTTTCAAGGATCTGATTTCTTGTCATCAGCTAGTACATTATTTCACAATGAATTGCTACATCCGGTGTACAAAATCCTGTTGGATTCAACTAGCCAGATTGATTCTCCGTTGTTCTGCGTATCTGACTCAAGCGAAATGCTTCTTTTCCGTATGGTGTGACTTGTCCCGCCTCCGTCTCCCACTAAACTTCCCAGTGAAAGTACGCAAACGTCGTCTGGTAAACGATATTGATTAGTTGACATTGGTGAGTTGAATGTGGTATGTCACTTGATTCTTCCGAAACGTGTTCGTGTTTTCGATTGTTATCATTCAATCAACCAATTTCGTCTGACGGCTGCAGTGACTCGAACTCAGTTTTCGAGTCAGGCCAGATTGAGCTATATGAAGCAAATAGAGTGGATATTCAGCAGTTCTGCACAGTTGCCATGAAGCAAACGTTTCACACATGAGAGAAATATCAAATGTTTGCTGAATGAAAAATAAACTGATGCGATACAAAGCAAATACGACTGATGATTTCCCAA
This sequence comes from Echinostoma caproni, assembly GCA_900618425.1. Taxonomy (NCBI): domain Eukaryota; kingdom Metazoa; phylum Platyhelminthes; class Trematoda; order Plagiorchiida; family Echinostomatidae; genus Echinostoma; species Echinostoma caproni. The sequence goes on along the minus strand of UZAN01054254.1, from coordinate 684 downwards.
TGATCTACTAAGACACGCGCACAAGGAGGCTGTTTCGGTGTGTAACGGTAAGTGCACAACGCAATCGCCAACATGATGTTCATTATGTTTTTTTGCAATGATTTTCAGCGATTTCACACGGAATGAACGAAAAATCGAACATTTTGTTGCAGCGATATAAACTGCCAGAATTTCAGAAATGTGGCACTGTATGGTAGTATTTGACCTGGAAAAGTCTGCAAATTGGTTCGGAGGTAATGACGAGACTTTTCACTGCAGTAACTTTGTGAAATAATAATCGATCGCAACTAGGCAAAACCGAATTCAATGTGTTCTCCTCGTCTTATGAAAATATGTTCCAAGTATTGTTCCAAATGAATTGAAGTATTTTAAACCGTTTCTCACTTGAATCTGTTTTGCTGGAATTTCGCAGTACGATTGAAATGGTCGGATTGTCGAGCCACGGTTGAGGGTTACTTAGAGTTTGCAAAAAAGCGATTAACACTTGGAAGCAGTTTCTGTCAAGCTCTTCTGTCTTTATCCTGTATTGATACGAAGTGTCAACTAATGCAGCAATTCTGATTAAGGCCGTGACTATTTCGATCTCGGTATGATATAGTCTGCAATTTCATACAGATGACTAAAATTTCATCTCGAGCCCTGTATATCTATCCATCTATATCTCTGATTGTCTATCTTTCTTTT
>UZAN01054245.1:0-11628 GCA_900618425.1 Echinostoma caproni | reverse complement strand
CCTATTTGAGGACTGGAGACGACCGGCAGATCATTCGTAATGGGGGGGGGGATGTGTGCGATCAGTGAAGATTTTGTGTGCAAAACAATCACAAGAATTAATATGGAAATAGCATAGTCAGATAACAAGAGAAATAACTTAATCGTGACCAAGCCCTGATGATGAGAACGAATTACTTCTAGACAACCGGGGTATGATCGTAGGGTAGTGACGGAGAATAATGGGTAAGGCAGGAAGTGTTGCTTGCCCAGCTAATCCGAGCGAGAACTCGCACGTTTCCCGAAGCTTCGAGTCTTTTGCATGCCCAGCTTGCTTCCACTGTGCACATCAGGACTGCCACCATCCCACGACTGAACTTCAGGTGATAACAAGGGCATCATGAACATTACGAACCGGTGACCGGAGAGTCTCGTGTCAATTTGAGGGATTCCGGGTCATACAAATCGCGGAAAATGATCTAATGAGATCGCGGAGATCGTCAGATGGAAATTATATGTTTGATGTCTGGAATGTAAGGTACAAGACGATGTGATGAAGCAATCGCACTGAATGTACATGCTTGTTGTAGTCAAATTCAAATTTTTATTATTTGTAAATTGCGAAACTGATGCCTATTGAATTACATAGGATCTGTACACACTAGTTTTAGTTGGTCGTACAATTAAATAGCGAATTATGACGTTCACTCATGGGTGCTGAAAAGTTAGGTGTATCATTGCTTCATCCAGCCGTGACTTGAATGAATCGGTAGAACCGAACGACAGTCACACCCAGGTAAACTTTTTTATTACGTTGTTTAGGTGAATAAATTTTACATAAAAACACTTCCCGTGAAATATATAATACGAAAATGTAAAATGTACGTGTTAACATTTAATCTAATTTCCTTAATTTATTTGTATAGTCGACCATTTTTGTGCGCTAATTATGTCTCACCCTTCGTGGATGCGACCATTTTTATCCCAAATTGAAGAAGACTCCTGTGTTGAGTATCTACAATATCGAAATACGCTACCTAAAAAGCGTGACTGTGTTTGCGGTCACCCAATGAATATCCAGGAAAATAATAAGGCCCTGGACGGATTTGTGTTTCGCTGCTGTTGATGTAAGAAAACCATTTATCTTTGAAATTTCGAAGATATCATTGTGCCTGCTGGTGGAGTTAATAGCATATTTTGTGCTGGAAATTCCCGTTGTGCTTCCCAGTAGCGTGTGACGTTTATCCCAAAAGTCAACGATGCAGTGGTACGTGTTCTGCCGTGGAATATGTTCCCACAAACTGCTTTCACTCAACCAACAGCTCGGTAGTCCGTCCAAGATCGTTGAAATTGACGAAACTGTTATGAACAAATGCAAACATGGATCCGGAAGACCATCCGAAACTGTTTGGGTCTTCGGTTTGTATGATCGTTTCTAAAGGAAGGGATACTTCGAGTAGGTGGACCACCGATCGGCAAGCTCCCTTTTGCCGATAATCCAACGATGGATTATGCCGAGATTCATCATTTACTCCAATGAGTGGGCCGCCTACAGAACAATGTCGTCCTGGGGATAAACTCACTTAACGGTGAACCATTACCGAGGATTCATCAACCAAGCGACGTGTCCGCACCAGCAAAGTGGAAGGCTATTGGAGTAGGATAAAGAGAAGAATGAAAGCAGTTTCTGGCTCCATTGGTGATCGGAGGTGGGAACACTTGGATGAAGTCCAGTACCTCTACTGATTTCATTTCTCTCCCTCAAATATTGAAATAGACATAGAAGCTTTTTGGACACATTAGTGAGCGCTATCTGATCGACTAGGGTGCATATTTATACTTTTGATATATTTTTTTACTTTTGTACATTTTTTTATAATCAATCAAAATTGGTATGTCAGTTCGATCATGTTACTTATAAGTAGTCAGTATATTATGGCCAATTTTCCGTGTGTGTGGGCGGGGGGGGGGGGGGGGGGGGGNGGGGGGGGGTGGGGGGTAGACTGTCGTTCAGTTCTACCAATGAATCTATGATTGTTGCATGAACAACTTGAGGTTTATGAGAGTTCCAGGTATTACCAACTCTGAGACTAAAAGAATCATGCCTGCGATCTAGCCGACTCTTGTGGAGCAAAAGTTTAAGCGGATGTCCTCTGAGGTGGCCATTCCTGTATAGCGTTAGTAGAGTACTACATGGGTGGTTAGGTTGATGTAGTATTTGATATTCGAGGACCATGTCTCCCCGTATTCGATGGTATTCATACAAATAGAGTCGGAGAATTTACAGCCTTTCGTCGTGGGTATTAGATCGTAAACCTTTGACCATTTTGGTTACTGCCCCCTGCGGTCGTTCGAGTGCCTTTTGGTCGCGAATCAGCCATGGATTCCCAGCTTGCATAGCATACTCGGTGTGTGGTCTGATGTATGCTGGTAGTAAACTTGGCAATAGGTCTGCTTCCAATGATCCAAAAACAAGTTTTAGCAATCCAGCCTGCCTCACGGCCTTTGATGACGCTCTTGCGCAATGTGTGGAACATCCTAGATCCTCACGAACGATAACTCCCAGGTTCTTTTCGTTTGGAGAACGCGGTAATGGCTGAGTTCCAAGTAAGCATGGAAAGCGACCCATGTGACGCAAAGATGCAACGTTGAATTCGATGGCCTTAGTGACAGACTATCGGTAAGCTACATCGAGAGTTTCCTGTAAGGTTTCATAATCTTCAGGATATTATACCGTCCTCCATGTTTTGACGTCGTCAGTGAATAATAACGCCTTTTATCCAAGGACAGTTGGTAGGTCGTGTATGAATGCTAGGAAAAGGTACGAGTACGGATCCTTGTGGAACTCCACGGACAGCCTCAATCGGTCCCGATAGAGAACCATTAACTCGAACCGACACGGTACGTCATCGAAAAATTCCTCAGTCCAGTCAAGGTGCAGTCCTCGAACACCGTAGTTATGGAGCTTTGGCAGCAGTTTACAATATTTAACCCTGTCAAAAGCTTTGGAGAAGTCTCAGTAGACACAACTGATTAGCGGACGTGATGTCTCAATTCAAATAAGTTCTTCGAAGTTGCATAGGTTCAAGCAGTTGAATATCAGTCCTCACCGTCTACAACAATTGCTGTAAGCTGCAATCCATCTGCTATATGGAAAGATGAGAGTAGTACCCCGGATGACTAAACACGATATTACAGGTTCATTCGATTCAGTAAGAAGCACATCAGATGGAACGCTGAATGAAATAGATTCGGATTTTCGGTGGTAAATAAAGGTTCAACTTAGGTCACCACGACGAACATTTCCGGCATGGCAAGGGGAAGAGAAAGCTTGACTTCAGCCATGGAGTCTTCAGTGATGGTTTTTGGTTCCATGTTTTTGGACGGATGGGGTCCTTAAATAAAAGCAGGCAACTTATTCGTACATCAGAACTTTGAACTATCTTCACACTGTGATGCTAGATTGGCGGGGGTCCGTGTTTTCCCAGCAAGACAACGCCACCGTGCATGCCGGTAATATTTTTACAGTTGGTGTATCGCGTCAAATCGATAATCAGTGATTTATTTAGCAACAGCACTGTTTTGAACACTCTTGAAACCATTGGGGATCATGTAGTAGGGCGAACACATGCAATTATGTATAGTTCTCTTACTGAATGACAGAACTTCAGTAATGAACCGTTCCAAAGTTTTATTGTGATGATACATGGATCAGTTTTTTCGTTCTCAGCATTAGAAACCGTTGTATATGATCTTCGGGTGTTGTTTTTAATCACTCGTTCATTTAGTGCGTAATGAGCATTTCGCATGACGCAGGGGATAAAATTGAGTCCTCTGAGCTAAAGCAATAATCTAGATATGAGCCTAATGTAATGACGATGCAATGTATTTGCACATCGAATTTCATGATCCTGTGTGTGTAAACGGTTGTTGGAAGTTGTGGAAAGATGGGATTGTGCTGAAAGCATTTTGAGCACCATAGTATCGACAAAGTAAGGATACAGATGCAACTTATGACCAATGAGTTGGTGACCACGAGGTACATGTTAAGAACGGGTCATTGATGGGCAATATGGTCTTACTTTGAACCTAATCAATGACAGGGAATTCGAATTTGTAAAACGAGAGGTTTTAAATGCAAATTAAGAAGTGTTTTGTTCAGAAGAGAAAGTCGATCTTGTGCATGGCGCGGTGCGGGTGTGGTAGGGTGAGCCAGTAAATATAGGTCGGCGATGAAAAGAAATACGATGAGGATAGTTCCAATAACTTGCATGAATCTATGGAACGGAGAACGCTTGAGTAAAAAAATAATGCGGAAAAGAGATTCACGTTTAAAAGAAGCGGAGATCGGGAAGTTATAACGACATTCGAGATAGCGAAATTGCCACAACCACAAGGCAGAAATAAGCCCGAGATACTGGGGATTGGCGGCGGTTGCTAATGCTGGCGTTAGTGGAGCGGTAGGAAAAGCGGAACAAAGAACAGGGCTGAGTTTTCCCATCCGCCGAGGGCTGAATGGGATCGTAATTCGAAGAAAGAGGACCATCAATGAAAATGAGAAAAAGTTTGGGGTACAGTGCAGAACTTCGAGAACATCGGTATTCACAGATAAGAAGCGAGACTTGAACTCATTCACTTGGACAGTAATAAAACACTCTTTGATAAATCTTTCTGTACAGAATACCAGTTCGGTGAAAAGACCAAAGTTTTGTGGTCTGGCAAGAATATCAGCTTGTTGAGGATTTATGCTTATTTGACCAGTAGAGGAAACTTGCACTAAAAGCTGTGGTTACCTTTCCCGAAGAAAGGCCTCTTCACGGGCTCCCAGGTACATACGCCAGCGGCATTAGTTTTGTAGTCGGAGCAAGTCCTTATTTCACCGCAAAACAAATCCTATACCCTCTGTTATTTTAGGTCTAGGCAGAGAAATAAACACAGCTGCACCCCGCTCGCTGTTGTGAAAGTAAGTTCGCCACGGAGTAAATGCACACGTTTCCGACGTGAGTACATTTTCAAAAGCCTCATCTTTTGAGTTTCATTTACTTCCTACTGGTGAGTAGCTAGATGTGATTATAGAACTTCAGTGATACTGTCGTCTTTTTATTATTAATTATTGCCCATTTTATTGGAGGAGAACAATAGCCTCGCCACGGTTGACACAGTCTCCTAATTTTAATTTAATTTAAGTAATTCATAGGAAGAATTCTAAAGAGGATTCAAGTAACAGTTTTATCCACGGTCAAGGGAGAGAGACGAGAACTACAACTAATAATCAGTACTGATTCGGACGCCTTTCCCATTGTCCAAATGCATGATCTGCAGTATATAAAGTCAGATTACAACGCTTTTATTTTCCATCCTTTATTATTCGTTCCATTCCTAACTAGGAACCGGACCTCATTGATATTTTACTATTAGAATGTATAAATATATATTTCATAATAAGTAGTATTTAAAAGACCGGACAAAATTTCCCTGGATGCACACGACCGGTTTCGTGGTTCTCGCCGCTCGTCAGGCACACGCATCCGGTAATCCTTTGTCCGCTCATTCATATAATTGTACTAGTGACGAATATATATATATATATGGTCTGGTGGTAACGTCACCAAAATTATCAACCTGGGATGTGTTCGAATCCCACTACCACCGCCTGATCTTCCCCACTGTTTGTTGAATGGCAGCCCTTTGATTGGCCGCTTCCCCCCTTCCTGAAAACCGTATCTTTGTATGTTCAGTAAACGAAAGTAAAATGAGAAAGACAGATATATATGCATACACATAACATCAATCTTTGCAGTTACTATTAGAATGTCTACTATTCATCTCAAACAGCCGTATAATTTTACTTACAAGTGATTTTACCTCTAGGTTGGAAAATTGAAAGTATTCGAAGTCTACCCAAGTGCTCAGGTATCATACAAGGGCGATCTACTAATTCAGTTCTGCGCAGGTCACCAGTTGTTGTCATCCATCACCCACTTTCGACACAGCTCTCGATGGTCTGCAACATGGTATTTCGGTTCTTATCTTAATACACGCCGTTATGTGATGAGCAGTAGACGCGAGCCACCCTAATGTCACTCGGATCTACTGCTCACTCATGAGAATCGGCAAAACAAGTCCCAGGACTTGGAGTGGAGACTAGTGGCTCCACTACCACGGATGTGGTATTGAACTGAACAAAAGCGAGACTGCCTACCATCAAAGTTCCTCGCAAGCTGACCAAAAACGATCACATTAAAGTAAGCTATGAAAGTGAAGGTCCCAGTGAAACATCTGCGTTGCATATGATTACAGCCCTTGGTAACTTGCCATTCATTTTAAGTGTGATTATTATTCATGTTCGATGTGATCGTTTTTCTTCTCCCCTTCTGAAACAACTGCATCGACCAAAGGAACGAGCCTTTAAATCTAAGGCCTATAATTTGAATAAGAGTCCATTAAGATTGAAGTTCACGGTCTAAATTTCGTTTAGGCACAACACATTATTTCCAACACAAGCCTTCGAGGAATGCTTAAACAGTTCTGCGCTCCTCCTGTCAGAGAACAGGGTGGATATAGAAGGTACAAATCGTGGATTCATACGACTCTGTAACCCCAGTTCTGCTCAAACGCTTGAATCCCTCCAATTCCTGATACTATTCCGCGGGTGACCGATCCGATAGAACTGGAGGAGCAGATGGGTTATATTGAATTTTGTAGAAGGAGTGCGTCAATGGTCTATCATCTATTCTGTTCAGAATCTTCAACCACTGTATTTCCCAGTGCTCAATAGCGAACTGCTAGACAACAACCAGCATTGCAGCAATTCCTAAGAAAGGTTGAAGCAAATTTGGTCCTATAGTTTATACTGCGATAACCCTGAACATATTTAAGAGAATAATTTTACGTAAGTTGCTCCCACAATTGTTCACAGCTGATTGTAATCAATTTGCCTATTGTCGAAACATTCCAGCTTCCCTTGTGAATTTTATTGTGTCATTGCTCTTTAGTAAATGCAAAGCTAATAAGCACGTGCTGTTTAGACTACAATGAAGCATTTTGAAATGTTGATAGAGTTCGGCTTCTGTCTATTCTGGTAACCCATGATGTCCCTCTACCCACTACTGACCTGCTAAATGACTTTTTTCTTTCGAAAACAGTTCACACGCTACGGTGGCAAAGACTATTTTTCCTTGGATTCAGAACCAGGAGCTGTTCAAGGATCCATTTTGTCTCCTCTCTAATTTTGCACTTAGCTTCCATGCCGATAAAATATACTAATGAAGTTATCCACGGCTTACTCTATCCCAAACACTCTGTTCTCCCCACTATTCAGCTTGATGTGTCACAACTCAACGAGTGGTCTTATTCACATAACGTTTCTACGAACCCAGATAAATGCGGCGGTTTTATTTTCTCTCCGTAAGGCTCAATTATATTCTGATTCTTTTGAAATGTACCAGTTGCTATTAATTACCGATACAAGCCCCTGTAGGGGAACATGAGTGAAATACTTGGGTGCTATTCTTAAACATTTTCTTTCTTGGTCTGAGTACATCAATAATGTATTTGCAAAAGTAAGAAGTCTTCCATTTTTTGCCGTACACCTAAGGCGATTATCTTTTCCATTCCATCTGATAAAACAGTTGGTTCACGCTTACATCTTACCGCCGTGGTTCTATGATTCCCCGGTAACATTTCTTGGGTGAGTACAAAAAGATGTGTGATGTCCAGGTCACTCAGACGTTCGCCCATGTGTTGTGGTTTACAAAAAACTCATTTAATCCATCATGTAGTCTCCCAAAACACCAACACAGTCTGTGATAAACTAGTTCACAAAATACTCTCTGAATCCTGTCACTCACTTAACTCCGCATTATTGAAATGTATTTCAATCTCTTCTACTCGCTCCACGTAAGAACACGCTCCAGCACGCATAAGGCGTGTTACGCTTCCATTGTTCCTTCTCTTGCAAGAATTTTGTGCCACCGGGACAGTATTTAGCACGAACTTTTAGCAACTTGGAGCTAATTCCTTAAGCCTAGTACACTTATAAGTACCTCCATTTTTGTGTGGTACGTGACAACTGAATTAGCACCAAGTGGTGTAATGAAGCAAATTCTTGACTTGAATTGACATGTGTTCGTTGGACATTTTGGTTCATGGGGTTTGTATTTCCACTATCATTCAGATTGTCAGTTATTTCTTTCTACAAAGAACCTTCTGTCCGTCGACGGTTCCAGTTCACACTGAGACTCTATCCTCATTCAATTGTCCCATGCATCCGTTCGAGGAGACATCCTGTCGTGCGCTCTAGTCCAAGCGTTTCATACTAGTTATGATAGGCTTCTCGCTTTGACTCATTGATCATCGGCAAGGGTCATCCTCATTTAGTTCATCATCGCCTGCGTCACTCAGTTGTTTGCAACTGGTATTAGAAAATGCTTGAACACGAGCCAGGAGCAGGGTGACGTGGCACAGTAGATAATTAGTGGGACTAAATCGAACATGCAATGCGTCGACAGCAAACGTTGCTAATGGATCCGTGTACGAAGTTCGTTAAAAATATTGGATATTCTAGGTATAATCAGGGTCTGAAGGGAGCAAAGTCCAACGCTCCTAATTTTTCAGGATCAACATAATATCAGGTGGAATCTGCCTTCAGAAAGCTCGTAAAACCTGGTGAGCCAAAATAACTAGCGAAATAGCAGGAGCCACTGCATCGGGGAATAGTCAATGACTGTTTCACCTCATATGCAGAGGTCGTTGCGTGTCAGTCAGCGAAACCATCTGTAATAAAAATGGATATGGCATTCACAATTGTGAGCAGTGAATTGATCGCTGATGAGAGTATTTTAGCTAACGGTTTAGGTGGCCTAATTCTAGCTTACTTATCCCGGTTTCTCAGGCAGCCTTTTGTATGGTTGTGGCCTCCCTTCCTGAATGTTGAATGTACATTTGTATATTCAATGAATAAAAGAGGGAGTAAAAAAGACATTTTTTGTTTCGAAAACTCCGTGTGCGGTATCATATGACTCCCCTACAGAACTAGAGGCACGCGGTTGTAGTTATTTGCGGAAGGAACGTAAGGCAGATAGGCCTGACGGGAACTCTTATTTTGTATGCCGGATAACCCTAGCAAAAACTGCCGGTTCACTACACATTGTATCGGAAGAGAGTATTTTCAAGAGGAAAGAAGAACGACTGCACAAACCTTCATGAGAAACTTTAGTTTAGATCATCACGATAGTGTTAACTTCGGTGATAATTCTCCAACTAATGTCCTTCTGGCAGCGTATGGGTCCATGGGGAGCCAAGCAGATCGCTCGAAACCAGCAACTGTGCCCCATTTCGTTGACACAATACTGCTGAACGCAATAACTGATCGGAAAAATGTTAGCCTTGAATGGGCAGTTGTAGAATAGCTGTGCTATTTAGAGTACGCCGACGATATCGTTTGCCTGTTCGAAGGTAAAAAGGAAGCGTAAAGCGCACCTTTGAGACCTCAATCTGAGACACAGGAGAGACCTACTCTACTTAAATGTTCGGCACATTTCTTCATGCCCGGTCTTTACTCTTGACCTCCACGTGATACCCCACAACCTGGAGCAGTAACTGCAAATAGGACACGGTACGGTAGACGACAGTTTGACATGTGCAATGTGTCCCAACCAGCGAGGCTTACTAACGTGTATTCGGTGTTATAAAGAACTCTGCATCGAATCATTTCCAAATACTTGTCGGTTCACTGTAGCGCTGTTTATTAACCCGCTCCATCTAACCAGCATCAAATAACCAGACATCAAAAGTCGAAGACTTTTGAATGATATCTCTCATGCGCAAATCCGGGCTTTCGCAACCGTCAAGTGGTGTAGTATGCACAAACTTTCAGTTTCCTAATACCAAATGCAAACAACTGAGTGACGCAGGCGATGATGAACTAAATGAGGATGACCCTTGCCGATGATCAATGAGTCAAAGCGAGAAGCCTATCATAACTAGTATGAAACGCTTGGACTAGAGCGCACGACAGGATGTCTCCTCGAACGGATGCATGGGACAATTGAATGAGGATAGAGTCTCAGTGTGAACTGGAACCGTCGACGGACAGAAGGTTCTTTGTAGAAAGAAATAACTGACAATCTGAATGATAGTGGAAATACAAACCCCATGAACCAAAATGTCCAACGAACACATATCACAGTATAACCGGTTATTCCATGTGTAGTTGTTCTTAAGCCTTCCATTGATTGATTATACCACACAGACACTGTTGGCTATCTCAAGTTCAGAATTCTGAGTTGATCAGGATGTTTGCGAGTGCTTTCAAGTTTCTTTAGAAACGTGTTTGTTTTTGACTGGCTTCACAAACTAGTTACTTGTGTTAATGAATATTGGGTTATTTAAATAATGGGTGCTATACGTAGAAGCAGTCAAATCAGCTTCTGTAATTATTTTAATGTATGCAGAATTTTTGCTTAGGCACAATTGAGTTACGGTCGTGGTTCATGGTGTCAGCTATGAATCAGCGATGACTGCAACTGAATAGCAATTATCTATGGGTTTCATCGGAATGAATCAGTTTCAACTTTAACTCGATAGCACCGCGAATGTATTTTATCAAATTTCGAAAGTTTTACAACCGATTGAATTCTTCAAATGGTGAAAAGTTGCCATTGTTAGGAGGCTTTATGCATTCAGAAAACGAACTTATCTGATCCTTTCTTTGCATCTTCCCTGTGTATGCGGCTTTGCATCAATAGAAACTTAAAATTAAAAAAAGCTGTCAAAGCCACTTTACGATTGAAGCCGAGAAGATATTATTTTGATGAGAAGCTGAGGTGGATCAGAAAAATAACCTGAAATGGCCTATAGGGAAACTTCCGTAGTTTCGTTCCATTTGCTTATACAAGCCATTTGACACGTCCTCATACAGGGAGCCAGGCGCACTAGAAATAAAACTATCACTGCTAAAAAGATACTAAATAATAATAAAGCAAGTCAGGTTGGAAGAGTGAAAAAACACTTCAAGAAATTAGCTTCGAAGGAAAATCTGATGCTGAAACAACGAACAGGGTTTTGCAACCCGCAATAAAAACAGAGTGCTTAATAACGCCTTTTCAGTTGCTTAATCAAGAGCGGCCCGGATCCCGTTTACTGCATGTCCTCAGCCACCCTTTGATCCGCTAGATCCCGATTCCCCGAACTGGACGGCATTACTGTCTATTCGATAAGTAAAATCAGTAAAAATGTGTCCCTAAATTCACACTTTCCTAGGCCAATTGCCAGTGGTTCACCGACACAATTGTATCCCCGGATTTAGGCTTTTCGTCCCCTCAGATGGTCGAAAACACCACCACGCAAAGGCAGTGGGTAGGGCTTCCCCAGCAGTGGATATTTGAGACGCTTGTTTATATAGGATCGTTTTGTGAGGTGCAAGGGAATAGTAATCAGCCACAACCTGAGACATCCACCGCTACCATACTGGGGCTTTTGGAGGTTTCCAGATAGTGGCTATCACTCATTCTACTTGAGGGTACTCTACCGAACCAGACAGAGTTGACTAACTGATACTACCATCACGACGAGACTAGACCTTGACGTGTTGTGATGGCTTGTGCACCTCTGTGACCCAACGAGCTACACAGAATGGCTTTATAAAGCC
>UZAN01054243.1:0-13280 GCA_900618425.1 Echinostoma caproni | reverse complement strand
AACAAAAATGCAACGAAGCAAGCTGCTTGTTAATGCGTTCTAAATGAACACTAACTAGGAATGCGTAAAACAAGCACGAGGAAAACCAAACCAGAAAAGAAACAAAAAGTATACGACTTTATGGTGTACTGACAATGCTTCGAACAATTAATTAAAGGTTGAGAACCGTCATTTTGATGTTGTTCGTTCATAATGAATTGTTCAGCACAAGGAAAAACAGTTAGCAACCGCCTCTTCCAGAAGCCGGCCGTTCTGATCACTTGCTAACGCAGTAGCTTGTGATTTGCTTTCCCAGTCAAACACCATTTATTGTTGATTCACCTGGTGATTTGTTGCGCAAGCTGCTTGAAAAGGTCGAAGATTTGCTTGCAGTCCTATATTGCTGACTCCACTTTACCTTATTTACCTATCCAGTTCAGTTCAGTTCAGTTCAGTTCTGACAACCATTAACCATGCACTTTCGTGCGCCGGTTTTGGTTGCTGTTTTTACCTATCCAACACGCTGCACACACTGCAGTACACCACTTGCTTCCATCAAAAGACAAGCCATATCTTATCATCCATAAACACAAAGAAGCCACAGCGACCAAATATTGTGCTTCGTTCCCCATTATCCTCTAAACGTATGCCTTAGAACTGCCTCCTCCCCACCTTTACTTCGTCTGTACTGTTAGGTCCCCAAATCCGGGATGTTCCCAGCTCCTAGGAAAACCGTGATAATCCAGTTCAAAACGCCGTGACCCTTTAGACCAGGGTAACTATTGCCCCATCTCCCATACATTAATGATCACTGATCACCTGGGGCAAATAAAACAGTTTTTCAGCCGTCAGTACGGTTGTCGGTCACCCCAGTCTGGACCTTTGTTGAGCAGTCATAGTCGGTTTTTCAGTTTTTTTCAGTTTTTACAACCATTAATCATGCACTTTCGTGCGCCGGTTTTGGTTGCTGTCTTTTGGTTGCCCAGTTGGATAAAACAGAGAAATGAAGATTGGAATGTCGAAGCAAATTTAAGCGCAAGATGGGGAATACATATCGAGTGGTTAGGAAAATAACGAGTGGATGCACGAACGCCACTGTTTGCGACACCCAGCCATATCACTCAGTGAGCTAACCATCAGTCGACCATCATCTCGGGGTTAAGAATACCCCATCACAGTGATTTCACACGTTGCTGAAACAACCGAGGTCCCCAGCCACCCTGCCATATCACTCAGTGTAGCTAACCAACGGTGACCATCATCCCGAGATCCCCAGCCAGGGAGTCTAACGGGGTATCACTCAGTGTAGCTAACCATCGGTGACCATCATCCCGAGGTCCCCAGCCACCCTGCCATATCACTCAGTGTAGCTAACCAACGGTGACCATCATCCCGAGATCCCCAGCCAGGGAGTCTAACGGGGCGTATGTGACCTAGCCTCCTGGTTAGGGTTTTCATACCCTCGTGCCAGGTCTTAGCTTGACCACCCTTGGCTTTACCTGCTTAGGGTTTTCATACCCTCGTGCCAGGTCTTAACTTGACCACCCTTGGCTTTTTCTACTCTGTATCTTCTTCGGACCATCATCCCGAGGTCCCCAGCCAGGGAGCCTAACAAGACCTATGTGACCCAGTTTCCTGGTGAGGTCCCCAGCCAGGGAGCCTAACGGGGCCTATGTGACCTAGTCTCCTGGTTAGGGTTTGTCATGCCCGGTCTTAGCTTCACCACCCTTCGTTTTTTTCCAATCGCTACCAGCCTTGGCAAACATCGTTCGCCGTGGCAACCTATCTGGTGACATGCGTAGTACATGTCCCAACCAGCGTAATCTATGGAGGTCGATCACTTCCTCTAGTGGACGACCGCGACTGTCTAAAACTCTACGCCTAACCTCAGCATTGCTAGTCCGGTTACCCCACCAGACACGCGCAATGCTACGTAGACAGCGGTGTTCGAAAACCGACAATCTATTTTTATCTTGTTCCTTTAGTGGCCAAGTCTCTGCACCGCAGAGCAGGACTGGACTGCTGCAGCATACACTCGACCCTTCACAGACAGCCGGATGTCGCAACGGCGCCACAAATGCCTCAAGTTGGCAAATGCCAATCACACCATTCAGTTGGAACCTGTTCCTTTTCCCACACTGAGCCCAGGAGTTTTATTAACTCCAAAACCAAGGCTGGTGGTGGTTTCGAGTGCTACCGAGTCATAGTCGGTAGCACTCGAAACCACCAAAAAACGCAAACGGTGTTTCTTAAGCTAATGGATGCATTAGAATGCGTCTGGCACACAGGTCTGCCTGCAAAAAAGCTCAAATTTTGACTTCCCTGTGGAAACTATGTTTTGAACAGAGATTTTTGCAACAGTCGCACTATCTCTCGCCGAGATGGGAAAATGGTGGTGGTGGCCAGGTGGTTAGGTCACCAAATCGTGACCCGGAAGTCCGGGTTTGAACCGCTCCACCGCCGCCCATTTTCCCTATTTCTGTATTTCTCCAGGCAGCCTTTGTATGGCCGCAGCCTCCTTTCTGAATGTTGACTATACATTTGTATATGCAATAAATAAAAAAGGAAGTAAAAAGACATTTTTTATTTTGTTCAACGTGTCGTTCTGCGTCTGTGGATTCTGATGACCTGTAATGTTCTATACTGGCCTTCTCGTCCCACCACACACACATACACCTGATTTACACGGACAACTTAATTTCCTCCGCTTTCAGTCCTATTTCTGCTCTACGAAATCCTGGTAAAACCTCTATTCTGTTTGTTGCTATTACGAGTGAATCTTTCTCTTCCACGCTGAATTTAGACTCAAACGTTTTGTTTCACAGACTTATGTGACTTATTGAGATTATCTCATATGGTTGAGTGTAATGGTTGACTGGATGAACTGAGGATTGTGCGTAAATGTGAAGTTCGAAGGACGGGAAGTTCAAATCAATATCAATCATGTCACACCACGATTCATAAGTCACTGTGAGTTAAACGTGAATTACCTCATATTTATTTGTTTTCCCCTTGGGTCGTGTGTCAGATGGACCATCTCTTTAGTAGCCGACCTTTCTTCATTTCTATTAACCTACCCGTTGTCGAAGCTCAGATATGCCTTACATCTGCAGCCATATGTGGGGTGAAACTACATCTACCTCAGCAAATTTTTATGATCACGTTCAATAGGTTTTCCGCCTCGTCAACAGGTAATTCGCAATCACTGCCTCACTGTCGAGCACTTATTTCCTCAATCAAAAAAGTGACCCATCAAAGAAGAGTCCTTAAACCATCGCACACAGAGATGTTATATCAGTACTTTGTTTCTCTTCGCTGGTGATGGACATATTCCCTGTAAAGAAAAGCATCAATAATTTGGACCAAACACTATTATTCACTAGCCTGAATGCATCAACTACTTTGAGGAGGGAAAAAGGAGTTTATGCTTATCTAGCCAAATGTTGGGAACGGGCATCTCAGTTGGCGTCGAGATGGACCGATAAAACAGTCACCATGCTCGGACGTGAATGCTGGAATGAACAATCGCATGAGTGGATTTAGCCTAGACCCTGAATAGCACAATCAGTAACTTCCATTGAAACAGAGGTTCTCTCGAATAACGCTGATTTCTCTAAACCACATACAATGACCTACACATTTCTGATATCGAAAAGCACACTTGACAAGATACAAAACAATGGTACAAAAATACAGTGAAAGAAATTACACTCAATAGCAAAGTCAAATTTGAACACACCCGTTAGTTAATAGAAATTACATTTTCTCTCCGTGATTCCCGAACTCGCAAATACATTCTATNTCAGAGGCTACAGGCACTCTTGATGGTCTTGGATGTGGGTTTCACTCCTTGGAATATCGTTAATTCCCCAAGAGGTAAATACATTCAAATGCAATGGAAATGTTTGTGATAACCGACAAAGAGCACCGGACAGCTGTTTCGTCCTGTTTGGGACTCGTCAGCAGTGCGCACTTTTTGTGTCCCCGTCAGGGCTTGAACCGTAAACATTCGGGCCGGGACCTCAAACCCTGAACTCTTACCCAGGACGAAACAGCTGCCAAGTGCTCTTTGTCGGTTATCGCAAACATTTTCATCACATTCTATCCAAAATATTGGCAACAGCTTGTCACTTACAGCTTCTTCTTTTTGTTGCTCAACTTTGCCGCATAGGTTCTTATCTTTGTTGCGTCATCTATCATCCTCGTCGCATCCTTGCACAACCTGATTACATCTGTGCCATCCTTATAATTCAGTGAGTGAGACATGTAGGAAAAGGAATAACTCACAGTTATCCGTGATTGTACAAAATGGCCATCTCATCTGAAGGAAGTTTATAGCAATTAGACGGTGAAATTTCGATAGTTACAACAGCGCACTTTGTCCCTTTTCTAAACAAAAACCAAACATTGACATAACATCCCGAAGCCAGTGAAACCATTCGTCGTTTGGGTTCTATTTCATTCCATGTAGTTTACTTTATTAAAATGGGGTTTCTCATTCGACTTTCATCGAGAACTGCTGACAACTAGGGCAGATCTGCAAATGTTGAAACTGATTAACATGTTTGTAAACGAAGGTATGAGAGAAATCACGCTGCATTGTAGTATCCAACTTTGGGTTTAGTTTCAATAGTACTGAGATGAGTGATTCGTGCATCGAGTTCGTAGATATTCGTTTTGCTATAGCGTGCATATGGAAAATGGTTTGATCAACTCCCCGTTGATGGATTGGGTAGTATGCTTGTGTTCGACCTGTGAGCTCCGGGATTCAATCCTCAGTTTGGTCGATGGATTTGCCCTGCTGATGGAATCTGAACGACCACATATCGCAACAAAAGATTACCTCGTGATCCGAGAATGGACTTAAAATAGCAATCCAGATGAAAGTTCAATCTCCATCTCCTTCTATGCTAGTTCTACAGCTGGTTCCCGGTAAAATTATCCTATCCAAGTGCAAGCAGTAGCGTATTGCCGAATGACAGACACAGGTGAACATTATCCAACACAAGTGATTAGCCAATTTCGTATGACGGATTCTCGCATATTAGAAAGTCAGGATATATGTATTGCTGTATCCGTANGTTCTTTGGACTAACTTCTACAGGGAATTTATTGGCTTGACACCAAGGCGAGCAAGCTAAATTAGTGTCTGATAACCGGTAAAACCCGTAGATGACAACAAACAGCAACACAAATTCAAACCGTGTTGTGGTTATTTGAGCACTCACCGGGTCTCATGGGAGCAATCTTCTTCTCCAGTTTCAGTAAAAAGGCCGGATTCACGTCGATCAGGAGCTAAATANATAGCAAATTAAAAAAATTTAAATGCTCAATATGCTGTCGAGATAAAGATGACGAAACTACAGCAGGAAAAGATTGACATTGAGGGGCAGTGGAGACAAGCGTTGAGCAGGTTCCAAAACAAATGTATCCCTAGGTGGTAAATTTACTTGGTCGTTTTTTTCAGGTTTACGTTCAATGCATCAGGCCTTAGAAAAATTACAGCGACAACGGAAACGACTCGTCTTTACAACTGCCATATAAAATCAGTCGACTCGACGGAACAATGCTGCAACCTTTGATCCGAAAACGGTTCAGTGACTTACCATCTGCCGTGTATATTTACAACCGAAATACAGCGGTATATGTGGATCCGTTGAGAGTTCGGCAAAATTCGACAATTTCTGAACACAAAGAGGAACGTAATGAAATGCTGATAGGAAAACACTTACCGATTTGCCTTCTTCGCATTTGCGTATGCGAATTATCCAACCTAACTAAAATGATTAAATGTAAGTTTTCATAAAAACGGATTTTACGGAATGGTTTGCTATGACAATCGTACTATTTCCTTCGCCACAGTAAGTTATCTTGTCCAAGTCGAACAGCGACTGAAAAAAATAAGTACAAGTATCAAATGGAGCCCTGTGCAACAATTCTACGAGTTGTGATGGATGCAAATAATATAAAATACAAGCGACCCTTAGGATAATCCTACAGGCATTCGCGTGACCTAAGTGCCAAACTGCACATTTTGGAGGAAGCCTGGACCATAGATTAGGAGCCGTGCGTTGCAGCTGAACGAAAAAGCAAGGCTCTTAAACTCAAGTTGTTTATTCACGAGATGTAAACCTAATGAGTTGTTAGACTTATCTTACAGTCGAAAGTAGTTTTTCCTGACACTTCAGGCTCAAGTCGATTGTGAATTTTAGAGAGTAAATAATGACTTCAAGGAGTATCATAAGGGTCAAAAGGAAATCAGAAGCACCAAGCTTACTCAACTACAGTGGTCAATGTGGAGAACTATGCCCAAATAGTCCATAGTTCAAATCTGAATGTGATAGCGGAATGAATTCCGGAACCTTTTTGTAAGCTTTCCGAATGCCTCCGTATGGTCGTAGGTAGATGTGTCGGGTTGCGGGTGGTCACCTCTCCCTTGCACCTTGCACGTCTCAAATAGATTCTGCTGAGGAAGCCCTACTCACGACTTTGTCGAGGCGGTGTTCTCCACCAAAGCGAGAGGACGACTAGACAATATTCGGGGGCATAACCGGNAACCGGATAGATGAACCGGCAGTTCACCTAGGGGAGTTGGCTAAAAACCCTGATTCCAAACCAACCATGAAGAGGTGTACGAACCACATACTTTCCTGGTCGTGGTGGTAATCACAGGCTCGATTGGGTATCGAGGTGTATTGGGCACCTTGGACGCTTGACCCAGTCCAAAGGGTTTATGATCCGATGAACTGGACACCGGCCCCCAATGGATTGTGGTTTTTACTCACTGCCCTTTGTCTTTCGAGTCAGGCTTTGAATGCGAACTCCCTAAGAAAATTCACCTACTTTGGCATGGGCAACCTAACAGCATTGAGCCCGTGATCAAATCATGGAATTTTTCTTTTTTATGAAGATTATTGTACCGTCGTTTGGTTAGCACGTTCTGGATTCAGACATGTATGAAATACATACCTTACTGTATGGTTGCGCAGCAAAGAAGGCAAGAAACTCGACAGATTGTTAATCTACTCAAGCACTGTATCACGAAGCGAATAAAAGTGCTGCGGCTGGATTATTGGAAATCTGAGGACTCAGTGTGGTAAGGGGAATACCAATACTGCACCCTCCCTACCCTATTCTTGTCTCCTTTCAGGTAACCGTCTTGGATACATAGGTCCGGATACACTCCAATTATGCCACGATCGTCACAGTGGAGCTTCGATTAGACCCGGCGAATCAGGACGCAGGACCACATGAAACGCTGGAAGCCATCAAGATCCATGACCATTGGGCCTCGTACCCGTGTAATATTTCAAGACTATCAAATTTGAAAATTCAAGGTATATGAATACCTTCTTGGCTGACAAATTAAATCTAAGCTAACACGAACAACTGCATTCGTCAATTCAAGGAGAAAAAACCCATGGCAGGTGTTTTCGCCTGGGTTCACTACAGAGGCAGTGTTCGACAGGAGTATCCTCTCTCTCCTTTCCTATCTAACTTTGTTGTCAATTTGACTCCAGCAAAAAAATTGGACTCGTTTAGGGATAACGGCATTGATTTGCTCCCAGGTAGCAAACTGTTTGATCTAAAGTGTTCTGACGACATTGTGATTGTGTAAAACGTTGCCACCGGACTGGGTTGATCCAACTCCTAACCTCAATTTAACTGAAGTAATGGAAGAAGTGAACAAATTGTGCGATTTGGAGAGCAATATTTCATCCGACGGACGCATCCCGGATCAAATGTCGGCTCGCATACAGTGGACTCGATTGGCATTTACCATCTCGAGACACTTGAGGTGGAGTCACATTCGGCTGTCTGTGAAGGATGTATGTGAACAGTGTACGTTGCAGCCGTTTGGTCGGTTCTGTTATACAGCGGAGGAACTTGGTTATTATGAAAACAAGATGGAGATAGACTGTCGACACTATGACCTAAGCTACATTGCACGAGCCCGGTGGATAAACCGCGGCCGCACATTTGAGCAAGTGGTCGCTCTCTATAGATTACGCTGACAGATACGAGTTACGCATGTCGACACATGGATTGTCACAACGCGTGTTGTTTGCCGAGGTAGGTGTTGGGTGAAAAAAGTAAAGGGTGGTCAAACTAAGACCTGGTTTGGGAACCGGACCCGGAGCAGGAAACTTGTTGACATAGATCACATTAGGCTTCCTGGATGGAAACCTCGGGATAAGTGTAACCGGAGGTTAGAGACACTGAGTGATATGGCTGAGTGTTGTTGGACCATGGCACTTGTGCATTAACGCAAGGTGCTTGCAACCTTAGTCTTCATAAATTCCCCATTTTCATTCAGATACTGATTTGAACATTCACATTTTTCCTTTACACCTGCAGCTAAATGGACAGCCAAGAAACAGCAACCAAAACAATCGCACGGAAAAGTCTGGTTATTGGTTGAACTGAATTTAACTGATTTCTCACTTCCTCAGTAGACATGGTTGGGTTTTAGCCCCCCACATTGGTTTCATTCGTCAGCAAATTTGCAAGATATGGGTAAATTTCAAACCACCAACCCATAACATCCCATTAGGTAACTTGTTTGCAACTCGCCAAAGGTCGTTGTCAAACAGCACTGAGAGTAGTTCACCAATAAACAATTTGCATATTATGAAGCCTCATCAAATTCAATTTGGGGCCTTCAACGTAAGGACTCTGGCGCAAGTAGATCAACAAGGGTATCTTGCTCGCACAATGGACTCTTTGGAAAGTGATTTCTATTGTGTATGGGAGACACGATTCTGGGAACGTTTCGACCCATCAGTCATCGTCAAAAATCACTTCATAGTCTGCGCGATCCATCTGTTTACGCACGCTATGAGGAAAAGCTTCGACAGGAAATCGGGGCACCGCGAGGTAGGTCGACAGTGGAACCAAATCAGACGTGCAATGCATTTGGCAGCAAACTTTGCTTATCGGACTGAGCCGGAAGTTCTTCGAAGACACTGAATCTCTCGGGAGTCAGTAATCCTGGTGGAACGAGAGGGAAAGATCCCAATCTGCCAGGATCAGCGTAGGAACCGGTGGCGACTACAAAGTCAGCTCAGGAAAAGTCTTAAGAAGGATCGCGAAAACTGGTGGGCTAAAATAGCTAGTGAAATGAAGGTAGCTTGTGCATCAGGGAATAGTCAAAGACTGTTTCGCCCGATACGCAGCATCGGAGGTCGTCACATCCCGGTCAGTGAGACCATTTGCGCTAAAAATGGATAGAGTAGCCACGATAAAGAACGACCTGATCGCTGGGCAGAGTATTTAACTGAACAGTTCAATTGTTCTGGTGCTAACACTGTTATTCCGGCAATTGCGGTGGAAACTCCGTGGGTGACATGTGAGCCCGCAACAGAACTAAAAGTACAAAGCCGTATTCGATCACTAGAAAAGAGAAGGCTACGGGACCTGACGAGCTTCGCCCCAATGTTCTTAAGCTGGTTTGCGACTCTCTCCTCCACTCGATTGCTAGCTTACTTTGCAGCATGTGGTTGGAGGAGAGTATCCTTTTATCCTGGGGTGAATCGTTGATCGTTCTGATCTTCAAGAACGGATCACGAAGATAAGTTTAGTTCCGATCATCATAATTGTTAACTTATGTGATACTTGGCCGCCTGACAACCTTAAGGGAGGTGAACAAGCAGGATTCCAAACAGGTCACGGTTGCATCGACCAAACTGCCATGTCAAGTAATCGAATTGCGCCATGTATATCATCAACCAACAAACGCAGGGTTTCTTGAGCTAAAAGGAACCTTGTATTCAGCTGCCCGTGAATCCTTATTGTATGCACTGCTTCGCAAAGTAATACCGCAGAAGTATGTAAACATATTGTGATTCATGTAATTGCACACACCGAGTAGCGTCAGTGAGCTAAGCAAATCGTTCGAAACCAAAAGCGCTGTTCGTCAAGAGTGCACTCTTTCGCCATTGCAAAAATCCCATTTCGTCGTAAATGAACCACTGGAGAACGAAGTGAGTGGTCTCCAAAACGTTGGGATTGAACGGGCAGCTGAAGAAGAGCTGAGATATGGCGTACTCTAACTGTTAGAATGTATGAAAGATGCGTAAAGCGCTCCTGATAGACTTTAAAGTTCTGTAACTCCATTTGGTATGCGCTCTGCACCAAAGTGAAAAGTTATGCTACAAGATTGGATACCATCTCCCCGAGTTCTGATACCTGATAGCCAATAACTATAGTGGAATGAAAGATAGCGTACAGTTGTGGGTGGTGGTGGCGCAGTGGTTTAGTCGCTGTCACGAGCCCTATGATCCGAGATTCGGGTCCCGCCACCTTACTTTGGTGTTAGGCAGCTCTGATGTCGTCCGGTTCAATACCATGCCTAACCTATCGGAGCCTTATGTGGTTCGCCACTCCAAGCCTCGGGGCTTAGGTTGCCCGTTTTCACCACTAAACAGCAGATCCTCGTGACTATGGGGTTCGCCCCGTCTGCGGTTCATCACACTTAGGTGTATAATATTAAAAAAATAGAGAAGGCTCGATTGACATTTTGCAACCTGAGACATCCATGGCACCGTCGCGATCTTCGGCTGTCAGTCAAGGTTCGATTGCATGATGCAGCATTTCGGTTAGTGCGGCTATAGGGTGCACAAACTTGGTCGTTACACGAATAGGATAAAAATCGACTTGGCGTTTGAATAACGCTTTCAATGTCGTATTACACTAGTCTGGCGGGAAAACCGAACAGGTAATGCTGGGATTAGGCCTAGAGTTTTGGGAAATCGCAGTTACTCACTAAAGCAAATTCTCGACTTACATGGGCTGGGGTAAGCAATGAATGTCATCAAAGAAGGTTCAGCAGAGTGCAATGTTCAACGACTTGGGCAGTGTTGGTCACAGTAAGACCTGACACGGGGTTATGAAAATCCTGGCTAAGAAACTTGAACCTGTAGGTAGCGTAGGCTTCCTGGATGAGGCCCTTGACATCTACGTAGTCGATAGTTAATGATGTTGAGTGATATTGCTTATTGTCATAGGCAGTAGCGCTCGTACACTTCTTCAACTTCTTTGCAACCGTTATCTAACACAAATATTTGTATTTCCTTTTACACTACTTTCAACATTCCAGTCTTCCCTTTACCCTTTAAACCAAATAGATAACCAAAAGATAGGTACTAAAACCACTACACGAGAGTGCGTGGCTAATGGTTGTATAAGTAATAATTTTTTTGGCAATTCGGGTTTGGCTGCTACCTGTGGACTCATGGTCAATCACCTTCATAATTCTACTGTTTCTTTTTCGAGCATCCTGTGAATCAAGGTTTCCTATCAGTCACTCATCTCGTATTTTTTTCGAAAACTTATTTTTCTCAGCTATCCTTCATGGGTTCCCATTGTCGGGGGGAACACCTGTGGTTGCCTTCCGTGAGTAGTCGTAAACGCGTGTGGGTGTGATAAAAAAAAGTCGTGTGCTAGTGTGCTGTCCGTTCTTAACCATTGCGAGAACCTAAATTTGCGCGTAAACGAAATTCGTCGTCTGGAGGTCTTCGAATGCCGATGTTTACGCAGTTTGGTGCGTTTTGGATGGATCGAGCGTCCAAGCAACTCTGAGGTAAGTCGTCGCGCACTTACTGTTAATTCGATGGTGAATTCGTTGTCACATCGAATTCACATGAGTAAGCTTCGCTAGTTCGGACGCGTATTGTGCATGCTTAGCTCTCGTCTACCTCACTGCGCCTTATTCGCAGTTGCAGCTACAGGTTGGTGGAAACCACTTGGAGGTCAACAGCTGACGTAGAAACAGGGCCTGAAGAAATGCCCAGAGCGATTAGCTACATTAGATGTCACCCACCTTCCAGATGAGGGTCCGAGAAACTCTGTAACTGGTGGGCTGGATACGCTGAAGGATACAACAGCGCATCGATAGCAGTGGCGTTTTAGTCATTTCTCATCCGGGCAGAATGCTGGAAACGGTATGCATGCAGCTAGATTGCGAACTTTATGTTGACCATAGAGGTTAACTTTCTTTGCCTTCCTCCACTGAGGCCCAAACCCAATAAACCTTTCTCACACTTTGTGTGCCAGCTAGGCAGCGATCAGTGAAGATCACTTCTCTGCTTATGACTTCACTTATTGTCAGTTCATATCTGTGCACCTTCTTTCCAGTACCGGACACTGGCATGTTATTGGTATAAATAATTTGATGTTTATTCCTGACACCACATAACCTCAGCAACCGTCTGCAATCGCAGACATTCAGCCAGCTTAAACCACCATGAGCATGCAAACCAAAACCGGATACTAACGAGCCACTTGTCGGGAAAGTGAAGAATCTGAAGACTTACTGATCAAAAGACCGTGAGGTATTGAAATTCTTCCCTAAACATCTGAACTCTCATTGCCCCGAACCGTAAATCCTACGATGCGACCAAACCGCAACATAGCGCAGTCGCCAAACTAAGAATTTGTTCCTGATTCCGCGATTTACTTTGCAACTAAATAATAGTACGTGGTGATAAGGTCCATTGTGGTGAACACAGGGGCGCAGCCATTTTGATTTGATTGTGAGTTGTGCATGTCTCGCTGGACCTCTTGTATTTTGTATTTGGTTCATGGTTACTTTTGTATTTTCCGTCTTGCAGGTCGTTTGGAAGCCCCTCCACGGAGAACCTACTGTGAGAAGTGTCCTACCTGTTTATTGAGAGCGTCGTTGAGTGGCCAGGGATTATGCGGCCTTTTTTGAAGACGCTAATTGTATAAGAACTCGGACTGCGTTGCCTAGAATCAATCTGCTAGTGTATTTCGAACAGAACAAGGCTCGGTCCTGCATACTACACCATACAGGGTGTGAAATCTATCTCTTCAACTTTCTAAAAACATGAAATATTTCTAGCGGTGAAAAAACGGTTGGATGTCTTTAAAACAATTGGTGATTATTAAGAACGTTGACGTTGTTTAAAAAAGCAAAATTTGATACCACTTTGGGACAAGAAAGCATCCCTGGTGTAACCATAGCTCAACAAAATTTGACTCAAATAATTTATAATGTTGACATCACCTGTCCAGAATCCATTGAGCAATGTTTTACAGGCTTTCACAATACAATTTACGGTAAGGATTTTCCACCCGTCTTCCCAGTTCTCTGCTTAAATAGGCAGAAACTAAATAGCATTGGCACAGCATATCGTGCCCGTGCCTCCCACGTGACAAGAGATTATAATTATTCTGACGGATATTAATAATTGCCCATGACCTTCGGCAGTCATGTGAAGGCCAGGTCAGGTCAGGTCAGGTCAGGTTTCACAGGACTGGTAGTGGCCACGGGCCAATCG
>UZAN01054233.1:3314-15729 GCA_900618425.1 Echinostoma caproni | reverse complement strand
GGGTCAGGGGTAGGCATCCAGGAGAGTGAAGCCGTTAACAATCTGACTGTAGTCGACTATCATTCTGCATATTTGACGTTCATTGGTGGTAACAAACACTTGGGCACGGCGAGAATGCGAAGGTTCCATGATGCCATCTCTCAGCAATTTTTGCGCTTCCGTTTTGATGAACAGCTCGTCAGAGGTTGAATGCCTCCGAGACATGGTTGCAACTGCAGCGCAAGCAGGTGTAAGGTTGTTACATACCGGAGGTGGCTTGATATTCGCAGCTGCTGCACCACAGACCGAAAACGAATCTTTTGCTGCACTGAACGGAATTTCTATTTTGAGTGTAGTCGGAAGAAATCGTGTCCAAGGACGACATCTGAACAGAGGTTATCTAACACCGAAAGCTTGATATTTTTATAACGATGGTTCTTGTACAATAAATTAACAAGGCAATGTCCGTGGGTGAAACTGGTTGAGTTCATCGAAGCCATGGATACAGCTCTTCCCATTTCCGTTTTTCCCAGTTCTTACAATCTTACCCTTTCAAAAGCAGGATTAACAAATTGGTTCTTACTTGAATGTTCCCCCACATGCCTCCCCGTTACAGTATGTCGTTGATTATGGGGTTTACCCCTTTTGGTGTAAATCACTTAGTGTGTAATAAACAAAAGCGCTATTCTACTATTTTCAAATGGAGCAGAAGAAGGAGAAGGTGCTCTGAAGTGCTCCGCTCAGCGTGTAAGACATCGCTGTTGATTGTGAATGGGCCAACCGTCAGCTTCGCAAATCGTTTTTCTCACACCCAAGACTTTTCTACCGGTGACCCGGATTTGCTGGAACAGCTTACGGGAATTACCCATTGTGGCAACACGTTCCATCTCTGACGCTCGAAGAAGGGCTTCAGCTGTTGGAGAATTCGGTGAAACTTGGTAGGTAGCCAGGGTAGGACACGAGATAACAGTAGCAGAATTTCCACCCGAGGCACAACTGTTAGTACAATTGTCTTAAGAACCCGAGAGAGATGGATGGGTGTTGAAGGGTCAAAGGTGAGATGGGGAAAGCTAGGAAAAAATGAGTGTGTGTACGGTGTTGAATGTTTTTCGTTTGATGAGAAATGTTCAGAGTTCGAATTCATGAGAATAAGAACGTCCATAGTAGTATGCCTTATATGGGCCATTGTACTACTCGGTCGCCTCGTCCAGAGTAGGCCTTGTTCGAGGGTGCGCTCTAGCCTTACGCAACCAAGCGCAGACTGCAAAGCAGCAGTGATGTTCCAGATGAGCCGATAGCCTGTTTTTCGTTCGTTCGCCTCTTCTGGAAAACCTTGTCGCACAAAAGATCTCGACATAGAGCGATGTCCATATATGGTTGCGGATTATAGCGCTGTCCACAGATGTGTGCTGTTTTGTACGGATAAACCTTGCCAGGAGGTAAACCCACCACATCCTCGAGCGCTTCCGCTGATCGTCTGCTGCCACTTATTCGGGGAACCTAGGCCCACCTTATCTANTCTACGGTTAGCCGTGAGATGACGGCCGTTCCCCTATCCGTGGCCTAGGAACGCGCTCGGTGGCATGCGGCTGTGCTCTCTTAAGTGGCAGAAGAATACATGGGGTTGATGGTTTTGAAAGGGAGATCATGGGTAAATATAAGAGGATGAGCGCAAGTACTGAGCCTTGGGGAACGCCAACATTCACCGGGACCGGTTGAGATAGAACCCTATTAACACGGACAGAGATGGTTCGCTTACTTGGAAAACCTGATATCCATGCTGCGAGAGCCGGAGGGAACCCGAACATGTACAGCTTCACCAGTAGACCTCGCCAAACCCAGTCAAAGGCCTTCGAAATGTCAAGCAAGACTAAATGTGTTTCTCCGTGGTTATCAAGTACAACCGACCAGGATTGTAGGACAAGAGCCAGCAATTCACCGATGGAAGGACTCTGTCGGAAACCACACCTGTGATCGCTCAATAGTCCTTCACGTTCGGAGAACGTCCGTAGTCGGTTGGAGATGATGGGTTAAAATACTTTCGAAAGAACAAATGTGAGGCGTATGGGTCGCTGATTGTTGGAGTCAGTAAGGTCGCCTAGATGGGGAATGGGAAAAATCACGGTGTACTTCCAAGTAGAAAGTTAGAGGGAAAGTTTGAAAAAGCGACGTAAAATGGGAATCCGCTCGGGAGCACACACTTTGAGGACAATGGGTGGAATACCGTCCGGACCGGGTGTTTTGTTTGCGTTTAGAGAGAGCAATGTGTTAATAAGATGAAAAGAGTTAACAGTGAAATTAAAACCAGGTGGATGAGTAGGACAATTGGGAAAGGTAGAGTTGGCGGCAAACTGGGAAGCAAATCTTCAGCCTTTTCCTGTGATTGACGTACAAGATCACCAGAGGAATGACAGATATGGGGTGTGGGGGTGGAAGGGCAGAAATTGCGGAAAGTTGCTTTGGAAAATGACCAAAATGTTCAACTACCGGTGGTGGACGAGAACAAGTTTTCGGCTTTACAGTGAATGCATCGTTCTTTAGTTCTCTGGGTTGTTGTCTAACATATGTTGCATGAAGCGATAGTGGGAGTCGGCGAACGACGAAAGACTGAGCGTTTTAGGTGCACAGCAAGAACACATGGTTAAACCACTTCGAGGATTTAGGTTTGGAAAAGTACAGAATAACATGGTGCGTAGCCTGAGGGACAATGTTGGTGAATATCGAAGCGTTTGAAGAGACAAAAATCGTTCCAGAGATAAAGAACTAGAAAATCACGGAAACCGTCCCAACTGGTTAAGTTTTAGCACCAGAGTGTATCTCGAGGTGGGTGGTGGATCGGGGTTGGTAAGTCTAACAGAGCAAAAAAAACCATACGATAATCTGATGAGCCAGGAGGAGGGAGGGAACAAAGAAGGGACCGAGGTGAGAATCAGGTCGAGGGTGTGGGCACGGTCACCAGCTCGATTAAGGACACGTGTGTGGAGGTCAACTAGGTGGCTCAGTTTTNTGATCAAAGCAAAATGTTCGGCTTTGTGCCCTAAGAGAGAATTAGCAGATGAATTTGTCAGCCAATTTTATGATCACTGATTCATCTTCTAGCCTGCACAGATCAAATAAGATGACATGTTGAACAGGGATAGACATTCAGTCATTCAAAAGTCACGGCGATTGATTGAAAAGGAGAGGAATGGGGGTTATGAGTGGTATGACGTGTTTCACGCCCTTAGGTCACCGCAACATTGCAATCAAACTGTGGCGTGTCATCCGTGCGATCGATCTCCGGCCACGGCAGTTGAGTGGCGTGGGCCAATCTCTTTTGTGCACATAGATTTGTTTTGAACAAATGAATGCCGATGGCTTCCGCAGTGGCTAGGGTGTGGAGACGCATCGACTTCGACGGGTGAGGTGGTACTCGATAGATGACTTTGAAGGCTCATTCACGCTTCACTTGGTGACCCTAGTCTGATAAGTGAGCGAGAATAGCGCTTCCCATGACATCTTTTCCACCATGTTGAAGCCAGCTTGGACAGTGCTCTTTAATGCGCTGAAACAAGCGCCTCCCCTGCGTTACAAACGCAGCTGAAGGAATCGTTAACCTTAGATGTCATGTCATAATGGGCATACTCTGGAATTTTATTAACATTAAAATCTCCCAAGATGTTACAATAATCGCCTACCACCTACAGTAATAAACAGTCAGTTACTTGGACCCAATACTAACAAAGGGGGATGCAGTGTAGGTTCTGTAAGCTCCAACCTAAAGCCTTTCATTAAGTCAAGACTTCCTTCCAGATTTATCTATACGGGCTGGATCCCGACCAGATCATGATCGTATTAATCTAATGTTTATTCACGTTGTGTCGACTAAAACTCGCGGGGTTCCTTTGAATTGGTTGACCGTGAAGCCCTGTTTGGTTCGCTTCTGCGCAAACGTCCCTTATTCTACTAAGGTCACCGTAGTTACATACTTCTAATAGAGTGAGGGTATACAGTTATCTAGGCATATCGTTCGAAGCGATTTTAGCTAAGGGTGCTTTCTCACCATTTTCGCCAGTCAGGAAGGCAATAGTCGACCTGAAAACTGGCCTGTTTCAGTGAGAAAACGAAATCAACCAATAAGAATCCACTGAAGCTTCCATAAATTGCGTAGAATCTATAGAAAAGTATCAGCGCTTACTTGAGTCCCTAATCTACTCCATTTTATTGAACACCTTGACCCTGGAACGTTTAAATGTCGGTTGTCGTGCATATTTTCTGTTGGCTTCTGATTTGGAGATGCCGTTGGTTGAGGACTTGGAACTGGACCATTAAAAGCGTGATTCACCGAGACATAATACTGTCCAACTTCGTCGAAGACAAAATGTTGGTGAACACCGTAAGCGATCACCAATATGTTAGCATTTGATTCGCAGTCGGAGGAAAGTTGCACGATTTGGAGTACACTGACGACTTCATCTGTCTGTTTCGAGTGTACGGGGAATGCACAAGGCACACGTGACGGACCAGCTACCTGTTACTACATTCGGTATGCGTTTTGCATCTTCATGTTGCAAAGTAATGCTGCAAAACTGGGTGTTGGATCTCCTCACTTTGGCACTGCGTAGCCAGGAATTAACTCTATTGGATTACGTTTCCTAAACTAAACAGTTGTGATGGATTACGGTAGAGTAGTAAAGGAGATAACCGCATGTAATCCGAAGGCTCGAGCGGTTTGCAACACCTTTGGAATCGATTTCATATTTTCTTGAAGTTGAAAGCTCGAATATACTGTGTAGCGTGTGATTAGTTCTGCTTTACGGTTGCTTGACTTTGAGTCTGCGTGTAATAGACATCCGTCGATTAGAGGTCATCTACCGTTGATGTTTATACAGTGTGGTGCAAACAGGACAGAGAGAGCAGACCGGTAGCACTGGCGTAAAGCTATGCAATTTTGGACGCTTCGCTGCAAAATTAATTAACTCATCGAACTCGAGTATCGGTTACTTGTAACTAGTGTTTTGGGCATAAATAATCTTGATTTGATGTGAGCTGGTTGGCGTAATGGTAACTTCAGCCATGCGACAGTTCCGGAGCCTAGCGCTTCCCGAGTGTCGAGCTGACAGTTTGTTCAATCTCTACCAATTTCACTTATACCACTACTCACGAGTAGCCGAGTTAGAGATTAAAACATTATGGTCAATGAGATCCTTGTTATATGCATTTTCGCGTGGTCCACCGAGATATTTGAGTGATTATGGTAATCAAGTCTCCAAACTAGTATTTCGAAAAGTGCTGAGGGAATAATAAAGTCATTCTTTTAATCTGTTTGTAAATGAGATCTGTTATAAAAATCAATGGTCTTTCAAATGGTTCATCATTATGCACTCGTCTATAGTGAAATATTCCCATCAACATATCATAAAGACGATAACATTATGAAACATTTCTCCACTGTTCCACATAAGATATTCTTAGCTTTAGCGCACAACAAATCTCGTTTTATAACCGATGGCGCATTCTTCACAGTGTTAGCGTTTAGATACTGTAGAGCCACTTTATCCGTGTCAGAAATCATTATCAGGGCATAACTGTCGAATCCGCTGGATGCCAAACTTGGGTACAAGACGACCACTTGGGCTGTTCGGGTTAACTATTAGACATCTGACACATGTCAACTGCACTGTATATAGCGATCATTTATCGCTGTCCATGAGGTCCCGAAAGAAAAATTAATTTGGGCGGGAAAAGTTGTGCGCGTGTTGGTCCGTTACAAACATGAATTGCATCAAGCAAAGCTGTTTGCGTAATTCAGGTTTCGCAAATCCATGGCTGCGTTGGATATGAAAGATCCATTTGCTGCATTCTCGAATTCTACGCTTTTTATGACTATCTTACGCAGTTCTTTTTTGTTTACCACGCGTCCAGTGTGCACTATCTTCAGCTAAAGCTATCTCGTTGTGTTCGAGGAGGTGAGGTCGGGACAATAAGCACTAACATAATGAACAGTGCAGCATGAAAATCAACAATTGGCGGATTATATCGACTTTGACGGAGTGAAATGTGGATGGCCTACCCTTCTTCTGAGTTGTGACTAGTGCTGCATATAACCTGGTACCCATGGCTGTAGACATCCCGGTTCATCTTTATGTTAGTTTAGTTTTCCGTAATCGGATTTGGGATCGCAATATTCTGTTGCGGCTATTTGTACTAACTGGATTATATTGGAATACGAAGTATCTGTTGTTAGACGCCCCCAAGTTTTGTTTCCCCGGAATAATTTCTAAATATGTACTCAACACAAACTTTAATGAATGAGTGCACGGTCCTGCCGGCACGCTCTTGGGGGACAAAATTCCTTACATTATGCACTTTAGCGTCATTGGTGCACACAGTGATCTGTGCGGGTCTGTTTGGCTTGTAGTCAGTACAGCGAATCAGAGAACCAAAGGTTGAACATGCAGAACCTGATGCTCAAGGCGATCCATAACCTCAAGATGGGAAATCGGCGAAACATCTAAGAGCGGTATCCGTATGTTCTATGCCTCTGAGCAGCTGAGGTCATTTTGAAGGATTAGCGGCAACTGAAGTACACCTATCACAAAGATTTTACTTTTCATCATTCATATTTAGAATGAGAGTTATATCTCCAGTACTCAAGTGGTAGCGTGCTCTCCTGCTACTTCGTATCGATTTCATCCTTGTTTCAAAAGTTCATCTTGAGAGAATGTTCACTTCCACAGTTACGGATTCCATCTAGCTGGTGAATTGATGCACCCAAGGCCCACATGATCTCTTTGACTCTTATCTGTCATGTAGAACTGTTCAAATTTTTTTCTATCAGTGTATAGATGCTTTTGGTTGGGTTAAACTTTTGTCTTTTTTTATTGCACAGGGAGATAATTTTTCACACAAAAGTTTGAGACCATAACTCGTTTTCATAGTGTCATTACTGCCCTACTAGCCGTCTATGTTGGCTTTATTTGAAGGTGGGGTGCAATTTACTCTCACCGTTTCTTTTTTGTACTTATTCAACATGCTCAACAGGGAGAGAGAGGAGAGCTCTACGTCATCCTTAAGAAAAGATTATTTAGCACTCTACTTTTTGCCAACGGCTTTTTGAGTGAACTCATACAGAAGTGACTCTCAAAAGCAATACAGTTCACGGTTTCTTCCACTGAACTCAGGGTATTCTACTCATTCTATCTAGCCATAGCGCATAGGTTTGAAAATCGGCTACCACTGTCAACCAGTTCTGTGCCTATCAGTTGACCTGCTCCAACGGGACCGGACACCAGGTTTTTCGAACGGTATCTGACTTAAAGGATTTAAGAGCATCATTTAGTCTGGCCGAAGAAAGAGCTAAGAAAAGTCATCTGTACTTCAATTATGCAGCATCTGATCAATGCAGAAGATTTGGTGTTTATCAAAAAGTCATTTAAGATCAACTACGGTATCCTACTGAATTTGCCTGGCCAACCAGGCACAACCGAAGAGGTAGAAGTTTTTATCGATCACCTAGAACAGTACAAAAACGTGGTTTATCCACACCCTGAAATTGTCATAAGCAGACGACATGACGCATTCAAACCTTGGTCAGATGTTTAGATCAAAAATGAATGATCGAGTTACGTGGCTAGTTTGGTCAACTGACTACAATTATGCACCCTATTCCCTTTTTTGTGAATCCTGACTTGTTGCCAGCTTGTGATTGTATATTAAAATGAAAGCTTGAAAACGAATAATCGAAAAGGATTCTTTGCCTCAATTGTCTTTTCAATGCACAGTGGGAACATTCCAACAGGTTATTTACAAGGAGTTCTTGCATATCAAATAGTCGAATTATCAAACAGCCCAGTTCAATCCTTAGGTTCTCTACCGCGGACACAACCAGTAATTAAAAACTTAGTCTACTGGTCTGTATTTTGAAACACCGGTTGTTCCTGTAGTAGAGAAACTGAGAAGTCGACTTGGGCTGTTGGTGCATCTGACTATTTGGTGTGCAAGAACTTGATACACTTGTATATAACCTATTGGAATACTCCTACGCCTCATTGAAAAGACAACTATAGCCAAACATCTTCGATATCTTCAACCGAAATTTTACTTGATGTGAACGTTTAAATTTCGTTTTACTAAAGTAGGAGATTGTTCTTTATGTTCTTCACCCTAAATCATTTTTCATATCTCTTAACCATTTCCCAAAGCTCCTGCACGCTCAAATTTTATCCCACCCACCTCTTGCAATTTTCTCCGGTCTGCTTATTGAGCCCTTCAAAACGATATGTATGTCCCATGGATTCTTATCCCTATGTAATGGTCGACCTTGCATCCAGTTTATCAGATCAATGGTTTCTAACCCTCTACTGTTATACCAACAGGGTAGTTCACTCATGTTTGCTGCTGAATATCCATCTCAGAAATGACCCGAATAAAAATGTACGTCCATTTTGATATAACATAACCTCCGCCTTCCCAAATGAATTGAATCCCCCCGCCCTCTTCATAGCTCTTTTAAAATCTCTCTTATTCACTTTTTTCGCATTCGTCACTTTATACCCCCACGGGTTACATCAGGAAGCTCGAAGAAGTGGGATTGTTGAGAGACCAACAGCTCCAGCGGTATTTCAACCTGAGTACGGATGCCACCTATGCATCTGAACAGCGTATACGCTCCCGGCTGAGCCACGAAATGAAAGCGATAGCGCTGATCCTTGCACCTTACAGAGGCATATGAAATCCAACAATTAGCATATAGGTTTTTCACCCCCATTGGTAAATTCTTCCTCAGAACCCACCGAATAGGATTGAGTTAACTGTTGAAAATATGTTTCACAATCAAACGTAAGACTGTTGCCTTTACATGATCTACCAAATAACAACTCGAGCGAGAAAAATGATCGCTTGGATTAGGACCCTAGGCAGATACATCACAGAAAGCCACATCTTGTTTGTTCATCATCGATCTATTCATTTGCATCCCATCTACGTGTGTGTGAAATTATTCAGTCCTGATTTTGAATCGATTCAAGCAGACATGGTGATCATAAACAAAAAAGCCGATCTGAAACTCTGTCGACACAGCGTTTGTATTGTTCTTACGCGTAGGCCGGTACATGTGACCGATAGATTCCTGAGTTTACTTGGATGCGAACACTGTTCACGTGAAGCATAGTCATTGGTAGTTAACTAATAACAGCCTCAAACGGTTATTTATTATTATCATGTTTTCGACTGATTGGCGGTGTAGAATGTGCCGAAAAATATCTGAATCATGATGCTACATCTCCTCGTATTACCGGCGTTGTTGTGGAAGCTGGTATTTCCGACCCACAACATATTATCTGGTTCTGGCTGTTGTGTTAATGTGTAAACCAAATCTTCACGGTCGGCGCAGTTCTTTCATAACTGGGTTCGCCGGAATAACTGCCTGCTTGACTAGATCAAACTTCACGATGTACACATATTTAATGGCGACGTATTTTTGACGCAGCCGTCACATTTCGTTACCAGAACAACTTTGAAGCTGTATGCAGTAAAAGCCTAAAGTAATCCAGCCATCCTGGATCATTACCGTATGAAGTAATAGTATAATGAAAACAACGATATTACCATAAATTATCAAGTCATAAACTACGATATTTATTTCACACGTATTGCTATCCTAACCAATGGGATACATTGACGCCGAAGATCATCTAGAATAATCGTTCCTTGAGAGCTTCCTAATTGTTAATTGCGCTGATTGTTTAAGGAGCTCGATCGTATTTGTGAAGAATTCAGTTGACAGAAATCACTGATTCATCGTACTGTATGTCAATCTGTGACAAAAGTTTCCTTCTCACCAGGGTTTTCACAAAACATCCGTTTCGTAATGAAGCACAATGAAGCCATTTTGACCAGTGCAACAAAATAGTTGAGTAAAAAGCGCAAGCAGGAATCTTATCCTTCTCTACTATCAGCAAAAAGAAAAACATGAGCGAAATTGCAAGTAGACGCCGCAACGAAGTAGCACACTCATCTGTATGATTCAATTCAAATGAAATAATTTAATATGGCATAAGTGTTGAAAATTGGTTCTCGTGGCTCGGGTGAACTGAATTATATTTCGCCTATTCGCAATTTGTTTGCAAACGTTCCATCATCAGTGCTTGTGAAGTGGCAGTCTTCTGCTTGTATCTGTTGGTTTATATGTGTTCTTCTCCACCGACCATTTTTGTCCCCTCTTCCCATTGTGTTCGACTCGGTTCGTCGTTAAACTGGTGCATGGGGGGTGAGGGTGGTAGGGGAGGTGGTTATCCCTCCATCCTGATTGCCGTTTCGGTCCATTCTCAGGTCACGGCTTGACCTTTTTTGTTGCGTAAACCAGCTGCCATTTGCGAACTCATGGAACTATGCATACAGACGTACTTTAAATTCGAGGTTGAAATCTAAGAACAGCTGAAAGGAACACCAATGGGATCGCCAGTTTCCGGATTCATAGCCGAAGTCGTAATGCAGAAGCTGGAGAACAAGGTACTACCAAGAATCATGCCGAAATTTGGCTCCGGTACGTTGATGACATATTCGTCATCTTGAATAATTCGGAACTAGAACGAACATAAAACATTATCAATGGCATCAAGTTCACAATGGAGACCGAAAAGGATAAGCAACTGGCATTTTTGGACATCTTGATCATCAGAAAGCCATCAGGAAAACTGGAGACAACGGTATACCGCAAGGCAACACATACGGATCAAATTCTAAACTTCAAAAGTAATCATCCACACAGCCACTAAAGATGCTGTTAGAAGCCTGTTCGGAAGAATCCAAACGCACTGCAGCACCGACATACTTAAGAAGAAAGAAAAAAGATACCTACTCAAAGTGTTTTCTAGTAATGGCTACCCCCGCAACTTCATCAAAAGAACTCTGGCTNTCTAGAACAAGAACGACGCTGCCGTACATCAAGGACGTTTCGGAAATGACAGCAAGACTGCTCAGATCATATGGAATCCAAGTCGCCTGTCTAAGGGGGCTTCTGTCAAAACCCAAGGAGAGAACAATGGAGAAGGACAAGAGCAGCGTCATCTACAAAATAAACTGCAAGAACTGTTCAAAACAATATATCGGACAAACTGGGAGAAAACTNGAACACCAATTGGCAGTCAGGAGACATGATCCACTATCGTTGATCTCCCTTCATGAAGATCAAGAAGGACGTCAATTTGACTTCGAATCAGTGAGAATTATCGACCAAGCTCGGTCAAAACACGCCAGAGAATTTCTCGAGGCCTGGCACTCTTCAATCAACTCAATAAACAGACATCGAACTGGATCACGTGTACACACCACTGAAACTCAAGGATCAAATGACGCAACAAAAAAGGTCCCACCGTGACCTGAGAACGGTCAGAAATCGCAATCGGGACGAAAGGACAACCTCCCTCCTCCCGCCCTCAACCCCTCGCACCAGTTCAACGGCGAGCCGAGTCGAACACAGTGAGAACAGGGGACGAAAATAATCGGTGGAGAAAAACACATATATAAACGAATCGGTACGAGCAGAACACTACCACTTCACAAGCATGATGATGTCACCTCAGCTGGTGATGAAACGTTTGCAAACAAATTGCCAAGCTCGGCGAACAGGCGAAATGGAATTCAGTTCACCCGGGCTACGAGAACCAATTTTCAACATTTTGTCAAGAGAAAGCTATCTAAAACAGCCGACCGTTGGGATACTGGGGATTCCACTAGCGGTGGAGCTTGTTGCTCGGGAACTTGTCATACTCGAACAAAACAATTCCTTTCCTTTCATCCACACCAATCACTCAGTTTTCACTTTTGANGCTTCCATGAGGTAACCGGCCACATCCCGTTATTCGTTTGGCGGGTGGGCTGAATCAAGAGTGAGTGTAACCGAGTTCCGTGTAATAGGCTCAGCTGCAAGCACAACCATGTATATTACTCAGTTCTAGCCAGTTGGTCGAATGAGGTCACATTCTTGATCCCTCGGGTAGGAGGTTGGCTTAGATTCAATGTGTGTCGGCTTTGATGGTCACACTTGGGTTGTATGAAGATTAGAGGTACTTCTTCGAATAAAAACCAAGTGATATGGGGGACAACATCTGGGACGAATTCCCATGATACGAAATGAAGTCTTCATAAAGCCGGATGGTTCTTTTGTAGNTTTTATTATGGGCGATTTAACAAAGCTAAAGCTTATCATGCCCCATAAGATTTTTAAAGAACCTTTTGAATAACTTCATAAAGAGAAAATAACAATGATAAAATTGTGCATGATCACTCACGGATGTTGAAATTTCAAGTGTTCCAATGCTTTATCAAGTTGCGATTTAAATAGTTCGACTGTAGGAGCACACGCTGCATCAGATGGAATAGAATTCCATGCGCCGCACACTCTGACTGCAAACGAGTGATGCCGGCAATCAAGGTGGCTGTTCTGGGTCTTCGC
>UZAN01054228.1:4637-15735 GCA_900618425.1 Echinostoma caproni | reverse complement strand
TAAGGCGCATTGCCGATTTTTTTACAAATATAGGGATTTTCTGTGCGCCTTATAGTCCGAAAAATACGGTACTCTTTTATAGGCCACCAAATAACAGCGAAAGGGGGACCATGTTTATTTGTGCTATATTGTAGCGAGTGAATGGGATCGCGATGCGGTTGGACAATCTCTCGTATGCTTTCAAAAACATCAGTCAATTCTGAATTTAACACAGCCAGCAGCAATCTCTGAAGTAACATCTGTTACATTGTTTTATTCGGTAACATAGAATTAGCAGAACGATTGGAACTACCTACACCCCCTCCAATGTCTTATATAAGCACACAAGCTTAATACACTTTCGTCTGTTTCCGGGACTCCTGCTAATTGGTGACCTACAAAGAAGAGGTCTACTTACGAACAGTAATTGCTAGTCGGTGCGTGGCGAAACTTGTCCACCTATGACGTGTATTGTTTTCAAGCCTTAGACTGTTGTTGATGAGGGGCGTGGTTGAATGTCATAAACAGTGGCACTATGGTAACCTCACTTGAGTGATGTAAACTACACTTTCTCTCATCAAGCTTTAGCCAAAACCCACAACGCTTTAGTCACGACCCTAATCCTTTTGGTTCCATGCTCAAACTTTAGTTATACCGATGTAGCCCCATTAATGTATCCATATCCTAAGGACGGAGTTTATTTTAGGTGGAAATACGGAACGGTACTTTTGCGTGGTATCACTTGATTTATTTCAAGGCTTGCGAATGCAACACAATGTAAGTGTCACATTTGAGAGTTTTACTCAAAGGGGTAGCACATTTCAGATTACCTCTGTAGTACCGTCATGCGGCATTCGAATAGTCGACCATGATAGGTGGCAGTAGTATTTGTTGTACCCTGTCTACCGTTAGACGCATCTGCAGTATGGAGAATGGTAAATCAGACCGACAGAAAAGGCCCTATCGCTCCAGCAGCGCAAAAGACCGACAGAGTAATAATTTGAAAGAAGTTGTCTAACACGGCATTACGATCGAAACATGTGCTATTGCAGCACGGATAGGAAAATAACACTCAAACCGGGATCTTACAAAGTAAACTTTAACGACGAGTTCGCAAAACGTGTGCTGTGGTTGCGAACTTTACAACCAGATTAAGGTAAAGGAAAGAATGGAGGGGGAATTCCTGGGCAAATCTGTCAATAAGACTTCGATTAATTGATCGCTGGAAGGACATCACTATTCGGTTAAGAAACTGACCATCCAGCCAGTGCGATGGAGCTCGGAAACTGTCAAAGTAAAAAGAGCGGAATATACCGGTAGGTTAGAACGACCAGATAACGCAACACTGATGCTATATTTTGACGATATCAACTGCAACAAATTGTGATGTCGCAGCTATGGACGCTCAAAAGTGGGCTGTAATGCCGTTCGAACTCTCCCATCAAGCGAAGAACTCAACTTGAACATGATAGCACGTTCATCGGCCGCCGGTGTCTTGAAATGTGAATGTCATACGAAGATTACTTGTTTTCAATGGGGTCCTATCAAGCTGCTCGACGTTGATCGCACTGTCCAACTTGGTGTTCTAGTTGTTTGTCTTTTACAATACATCCATTGATCCAAAGGTTTTAGATGCGCAGTTATATGCCTGATTCCGAATTCCTTTTCTTCTATCATGCAGTCTCTCTTTCAACTTGCTGGAAGAGGTCTTCAGTAAATTCTTCGATTCGCACATTACTGAAGCCATGCGAGATGTACCAAACGGTTAAACGGTACGGGCACATCGTTTAAATCTTCTCCAAGCAATATGTGGTGCTGCATTTGATACCAGTACGACGGTCACCTGGACAGCGTACGATCGCCACACCTCATTTCTAAACTCAGCTTTGCTACATTAACATTTGCAGAAAATAAAATGTTGGCTAAATGGTTGGGGTTTTTGGCTAAAGCTTGATGGGAAAAGGTATTGACCGGAGACCCATTAAATACTGCGAAGTCCGGTAAAACCAAAACGATCTGTGAATACAATTACTCTTATACAGATAAACGTGTAAACAAACATCACAGATCTCAGTCACACATCGCTGCTTATGGGACCCATTTAATAGCTTTTCAGCATTCTGCAAACCCCATTGCGTGTACTTGAGCTCAAAAGATTGGTTGGGATCTCCATGTCCTGATTGGTTGTCGTCCGCAAGCTGTATTTTTGTGTGCTGCCGTCGGATTACCACAATCGTACCATTACTGACATCTAGTCACGATTGCCTACTCTTTGCTAAAGAACACCGGCAATATCAGCTTTAGCGCTTGATGCGACGGCTCACATAACGCGCCAGTAGAACAGATGCAGTTTCGATTCCGGTGATGGAACTACCCCCCAACTGAAAAGCTTCCTAACCACCTGCAAATTTCAGTCATCACCGTAGCACCATGTGCATAACTGAAATCAGGTAGTTTGTGATCTAGATTTGTTGTAGTGTCCATTTTTGGTCGAGGGGTTAAGGTTATCATTCGCCGCTGCCCAAAGGTCGTCAGTTCGTACCCCGGCCCTGCCGGTTACCTTTCTCGCTTCTGTATGTTTTTCGGATGTACTTCCCCTCCCGAAAATCGACTGCATTAATTTAGTAGGCAGCTTTGCTGTCGTCTGTTTCAATACCACACCTAACCTATCGGGGCTTAGGTTACCGGTTTCCATCAATGAACAGCAGATTCTCGTGACTATGGGATTTACCCCGTCTGCTATTCATCACACGAAAATGTGTAATAAAAAGAATTTTCAATGAATATAAATGGGGGTGATGAATTATTATCCTATTATTATTATTATTATTATTATTATATTTTCAGCTAATCATTCCACTGGAAAGTTCTCAACTACGAGGATGGAAAAAGAGAAAAAGTAGAAGTGCCAACCACCATTTGTAATGGTGAAATGGTGATAAAAAGTGTCGTTCTTTATTCTGTGATAAAAACACCGTTTTTGCATGTGCTTCACTCCAGTGGAGTGCAATAGTTTAACTGCAAGAACTATGTAGTCTATAGTTCTCAGTTTTAATTAGCAAAACCGTTTTCCTTGTTCGTTGGTTGCTAGATTTCAGTAGTGGTACGATTGTGGAGAGCCAACGGCAGAACACAAACGCACACAACCATATAGCTTACAGGCGACAGCCGATCAAGATACAGAGATCTCAACCGATTTTCTGAGTTCAAGTATATAGAATGGGATTTGCAGAATACTGGAAAGCTACAAAAACTCAAAGGATCACTTCTCAAGCGCACTCCCACTCGACAATTGCACTCACATTCGCGGCTTGAACCACAATATTGATTCTGTACTGCAGTTCCTTCAGTCGACTCCTCGTATTGCTCTATTTTTATTCGAAACAACTTTCTCTTATATACATCACGCATCTTCAGTTTTCCAATTATTCTGTTCACATTTCGTTCCTCCCCAAAGCTGGTGTTTTTGCTTTAATCCATCATTTTATTGTTTCTATCTCGTTCTCGCACTTAAAACTCCCCAACCATGGGTTCTGTATTGTGGCTCAAGCTTCAGTACCCTTCTTTCAAGCACTACTTCTGCACTGCAAAGCGTTCCTCAAACAGTAGTGATTCTTCACTCTTTGATATTCTATCGGCAAACACTAATAGCATGGTTGAAGCAGATCCCTACGTTCAGTTCACAACTTTGGGTGAGTTTATTGTCGCTAACGGAAATTGGCTGTTACACTCTTCAGGGACATCACCTCTTGGACGTGAAGCAGAATTATTTGCCCTATCAAATAGCCTTCAACTGGTTGATTTCCCCACCCGTATCTCTGACCGTGCTGGCAATCACGCGCACACCCTCGATCTTGTTCTCACATCCAACTGAAAATTATTTTCCAACGTTGCCGTAGTTCCTCCCATATGCTCAGCGTACCATTGTGTCATTTTGACCTCTTCCCGAATTATCTGTTCCACTGTTTCCCCCAATTCTAGACGCACATTCTGGCCATACATGAAACTTAGCGCCACTAACCCACCGACGGGCGATTGCTCTTTTATCGTTATTCTACCGATACTACTTTGGATTGTGCTTTAGTGAACTCTCCGTTTCTGCCCCNTTCTGCCCCTCTCTCGCTTGTTCCACATCGTAGATCCTGCTTACAAGCGGCTAGCCACTCATTTCAAATGACTCCCCAGGTGTCGCATTTCTAACTTTCAATTATTTATTTTCTCCAAGAACAGTACAACTGTGGGACACTCCCCTTTCAGTCTTCCACGCAAAGTACATCCTCGCCTCTAAACGCAGAATGAACAAGATGGTTCTAGCTTGAATGTTCCCCTTACCTTCCTACTACATTATATCCTTGGATCATGTAGTTTCACTCTTTTACCTTATTCGTTTTCGTGTAATAAAAACGGGTCCCATAGGTAGCGATGGAACAGTCAAGACGTCTGATGTTTGTTCACATGCTTTGCTGAGCAGAATAACTGTATTCACAGGTGGTAGTGATGCAGTGATTTACTCGTTATCATCGGTGTGTTTTGGACCCTCTGGTCCGAGGTTCGAACCCCGCCATCCAACTTTAGTTACAGGCAGCTTTGATTTCGTTGATTCCCCTACCCAGAGGGTCCTTGTGTGGTTTGCTGTCCGAAGTCCCGGGGCTTAGGTTACCGGCTTCCACAACTGGGTAGCATACCTACAAGACGAATGGCTCCACTCCGTCTGTTGTTTACCAGACAAACGTTTAACAGAAGGGTCTCTCCCTGTATATATATATATATATATATTAAGTAGTATGTAAATGACTGGACAAAATTTCCCTGGAAGCACACGACCGGTTTCGCGGTTCTTGCCGCTCGTCAGGCATGCGTATTCGGTAATCTTTTGTCAGTTCATTCATATACTTGTACCCAGGAAGTGTATTTTCGTCACAATAACCTTGTTTGCAACACCGGGTAACCATTGGTGATGGGTCCACCGGGTGAGATGTAGCTGCCTAAGTAGCAAAACTTATCCACTTTCTCTAATAATGCCCCAGTTAGAGTGAGGCTTAGTGCTGGGCCGACCCAGTCTTGCAGTAACATTTTGCACCTTGAAGGTGCAAAACGCATACCGAACATGGCAACGCTGGCATTCAGGCTGTCCA
Source organism: Echinostoma caproni (assembly GCA_900618425.1). Taxonomy (NCBI): domain Eukaryota; kingdom Metazoa; phylum Platyhelminthes; class Trematoda; order Plagiorchiida; family Echinostomatidae; genus Echinostoma; species Echinostoma caproni. The sequence continues at coordinate 10,621 of UZAN01054228.1, read as the reverse complement.
AAAAAGCTTGCAGCTTACCTGCATCTTCATTTAGTAGCACAATGTCGTCTGCATACTTTAGATCAGACAGACTGCCACATGGGAGTAAATCGATGCCACTTCCCTCGCACGAGGACAGGGCTGTTTTATAATGAAATCTATCGCGAAGTTAAATAGAAAAGGAGAGAGAGGGCAACCCTAACGAACATCACTTTCTGTGGTGAACTCAAGTGAAAAAGTGCCGTAAGCTCGGATTCAGCTTTGGCTATTAGTATAAGGTGATCGTAATATTGAAATAAACTTCTCGGGCACACCTTTCAGGGAAAAGCAGCGCCGGAGTTTCGAGCGGTCGACTAAGTCGAAAGCCACTTCAAATCGAGGAAAACAGACATGGTGGGTCTACGAAAGGAATATCGACTTGCTGAAAGTAGATGTATTGGTTGTTGAAAAATCTCGCTGTCCCTGACAATCCGACCGAAATCCCAAGTGATTTCCGTCGACCTAATCGTCACATGGCAGAACTCAATTCGTTGGAGTATTCTGATCACCTATCCATAAAACGTCTTGTATCCTAGTTTTCGAAACTAGTCTTGTTCGCCAAATCAGATTGCTATTAATCCCCTTATAAGTATTTATGTAACTCTCCCCCGGGGACGCATGCTTTATTCTAGGAATATATTGTGTTACTGCATTCTAGCTCCATGTTATTGTTTTTATTCCTAAGACAGTGTAACTCATTCATTCGTCATGAAACAATCAAACGTCAAGTGTAGTCACAGAAAACACGCCACTTGATCCTCTCATGTGTTTTGAATCGTCTGCGGCAGTGCATGTTCGCGTCGATTTTGTGAATTCAAGTGAACCAACCAGTCGCTGTTGACCATTTCTCAAACTTATCCGTCTTCATCTGTGATATTCTTTGAAAATCGAAAAAATAAAAAGAATTAAATGACTGACCATTTAAATATGACAGCAATACAAGTTCCAATGAAGAGAGTTCGTTGTTTGTTATCAAATGCCACGCATCATTGCAATGCGTATACAGCTGTTTCGCTTGCTCACATAGGTCTGAATCCGGACTATGTACCAAACAACTCATAGTACAGTAATCTTTATAAATGGGCAACCAAAAGACAGCAACAAAAACCGGTGCACGAATATGCGTGATTAATGGTTGTACAAACTGAATTGAATCTTTATAAATTAGAGAATCCCAATAAAAGCGACGGCCATGCGACAAACCATTCACACTGGTCAACTGTCCAATCCAATCGAACTTTATACTGTGAAGGTGCAAAAGGCATACCGAACATGGCTACACTAACACTCAAACTACCCAGAAAAGCATGCAGCTTACCTGGATCTTCAATTAGCAGCACAATGTTGTCTGCATACTCTAGATCAGTCTGCCACCCGGGAGTAAATCGATACCGCTATCCTCGCACGAGGATAGGGCTGTTTCAAAAATTAAATTATCGCGAAGTTGAATAGAAAGGGAGAGAGAGGACACCCCTACCGAACACCACTTTTTGTGATGAACTCAAGCGAAAAAATGCCGTAAGCCCGGATTCGACTTCGGCGATTGTAATATTGCAGCAAACTTCTGGAACACACCCTTCAAGGAAAGGCAGCGCCAAAGTTTGGAACGTTCGATTGAGTCAAAAGCCGCTTTCATACCGAGTAAGTACCAGCTTGGTTCTCACATGTGTACCCCTCACATTCGGCAGACAGTCGACGGAGTATGATGCAGGCGAAAAGTTTAGGGAAGATATTGATTAAACTAGTTCTTCAGTGGTTTTTACAAGAGAACCTGTCTCCTTACTTGTGAAATCGGTATGATCACCGATTGGGAGAGGGAAGAGGTTCCAATCGCTTTATGCCAACAGCCGAAGCCGAGACCGAGGATCACCCGAATTCACCGCGGAAAGTGGTGTTTGACAGGGTTGCCCTCTCTCCGTTTCTATCTAACTTCGTGATAGATTTAATTTTTGAAAGCCTTATCCGCGTGCGAGAATGGAGGTGCCTAGAGTTTGCAGACAAAATTGTGCTATTAAGTGAAGATTAAACTAGGTTGCATGCTTTTCTGGATAGTTTGAGTGCCAGTGTAGCCATGGTTGGTATGCGTTTTGCACCTTCAAAGTGCAAGATGTTACTACAAGATTGGGTTGGTCCAACCCTTGGTGTGGCGTTGATACCATGCTTGTTCTCAAGCCGGAGTTAAATGTTAAATATATAAACCTCAACCCCAGCCTGACTGGGGAAGTAATAGAGGAAGTAGAGAAATTTTCTATCTGGGCAGCTATATCTCACCCGATGGACGCGTAACAGATGAAGAGTCGGCATGCATACAAAAGGCTCGGTTGACATTTGCTAACTTGAGATACGTGTGGTGCCGTCGCGACATCCGGCTGTCTGTGAAGGGTCGAATATATGCAGCAGCAGTTCGGCCAGTGCTGCTTTACGGTGCAGAGACTTGTCCACCACGGAGACAGGATAAAAATAGATTGTCGGTGTTCGAACACCGCTTTCTACACAGCATTGCACGAATCTGGTGGGGCAGCCGGACGAGTAGTGCCGATGTTAGGTCTAGAGTTTTAGGTAACTGTGTTCGCCCAATGGACCAAGCAGTCCACCTTCATGGGTTACTCTGGGACATATGTTACGCATGTCATCAGGTAGGTTGCCTTTGTGAACGGTGTTTGCCGAGGAGGGTAGTTGGTTAAATGAAGCCAAGGGTGGTCAGGCTAAGACCTGGCATGAGGGCATGAAAGCCCTAACCAGGAGACTGGATCACATAGGTCCCGTTAGGCTCCCTGGCTGAGGAGTTCGGGATGGTCGTAACCGATGGTTAGAGACACTGAATGAAATGGCTGTGTCGTAAACACTGGTGTTCTTGAATCTTCTCCATTTCTTTGTAAACTTAGACCACTGAACTTCTCCATTTTATGTTCGACTCTACTTTCAACTTTCGTGTCTTTCATACTGTTCATCCAAATGCACAGCCAAAAGACGACAATCAAATCCGGCGCACGAAAGTGCGTGGTAATGGTTGTTCCAACTGAAAACGCGTGTTGTTCGTATGGGTTACCTCCTATCTCCTTTTTTTATTCAACTTGATCATGGATTTGATTCTTCCAGTGGCCCTATCCTTGTGCAATGGTAGCGGCATCGATTTTATCTTGGGTGGTAGACTGTCCGATCTGGAGTAAGTAGACGACTCTGCTGCTCAGTAAAGATTCAGGTAAGTTTCATGCATTTCTGGATTGTTTGAGTGCTAGTGTAGCCGTGTTCTGCGTTCTTAACCTTCATGGTACCCTGTTGCTTCGGGGCTGGATTGGTAGTTATATCTCACCTGGTGGACGCGTCATGGATGAAGTGATGGTTCGGATAAACTGGACTCCATTAGCGTTTTCTAACAAGATATGTCTCTTACAGTATCGCGATGTCGGTATTCGAATATCACTGTCCGCGCTGCATTGCCCGAGCCTGAGTGGGAAGCTAGATAAACCATCCCGAGGTTATTTGTAGGATTTTAGATAGCCGCAGCCGGCCACTGGGATGAGAGGTCGGCCTGCCTAGATTACCTTGTTTGGGGTATGTATTGCGCATAACACCAAATAGTTCGCCGAGGCAAGTAATGACTGGAAAAATGTCAAAGGTGATCAAAGACCTGATATGAGGGTATTAAGCCCTGACCAAGGGTTTCGGTCGCAAAGGTTCTCTGGATCTTGAAATCATAGTTTGAGAAACTGAGTGAAATATCTGTGTCGAAAACAGTCACGCACGAGCACCTATTCATTATCACTGCAATCTTAGTTCACTGACTTCTCTATCTTCTTTTTGACTCTGTTATCAACATTCTAATCCCTTTTCTGCGCTTTTATTCAAATGGGCAGTGTAAACACAGTGACCCATACCGCCCTATGTAGGTGCTTAGTTAATGGCTGTAATAATTGAACTGAAACTAACTCTTAAATTAAAGCAACTGCATCATTTCGTCCTGAAAGTTCTGTAGCTCACGTTCATAGCGGTGCGAAACGTAAAATCAATTATCGTTTCCGTATATGTCCCTTGAAAAAAGGGAAATGGTCGGACCGTACGAAAGGTGTGCAGAAAACTGATGTAAACTGATCAGTTCACCAATTTCAATAGCTTCGTTAGCATCCAATAGAAACGTAATTTAGCGAAATGCTTGGCCACTGGGACGACGGCGATCTGCTCTGAGGTGTTGGATGACTAGCTGATGCTCATTAGAAACAACTATCAGGCCCGAGTGTGTCCGCAGTCTAGTCACCTCGAGGCCGTAACTTAGTTAAATCAATCAAATAAAACCAATTCCAATTTGACAAACTCTTACTCGTGATTGGTGTTGTTTAATTGTGTGATCTGTTTTATACTGTGATCTATGTAATCCGTAAACGGATCTAGAAGGAATTACTGAAAAACAATTGTTTCGCCAAATTGTATGTGCTCTTTGAATCGTTGAGAAATATCAGTTAGGGTATTCAACGGCGTCACTCATCAGTTCGGGTGTACCACAGGGTGCTGTTACATCAGCCTATTCGTTTGCAGTTTTATTGGTGATTTACCTGTTCATTACATCCAGTATGCTGATAATATTTCTATTCCTGATTAGTTTGGATTTGAAATTTGCAACAGTAACGCATCTCCTCCTCATCGGGACTAAATATCAACCCTGATAAACGTAGCGCACGTATTATCATCATCATCACCACCGTACAGCTAGATACAGTGAAGCGAGCTTCACTGATCGCTGCCAAGCGCATGTATCTGTAACGTGAACCGTTCCTCGTCTCCTGAAAATGCACAAAATAAGAGAAAGCCAGTCATATCAAGTGCCTGGGTATTACTCTTTAAATTAATATTCGTTTGTGTCTACATACCGAGGCTGTTTCTCGCAAGCTGAAATGATTTTCCTTCTAAAGTAGAAAATCGCATCAGTTTTCAGTTATTGACAAAGGCTTTTTTCTTCTGTTCTTACTCCCTTTAGTGCTCTCTTATCATTTTTCTTGATATTCTGAATGTTGTTACTGTGACTTGATTTCAAAATGAATTTGAAAAGAGAACAACATGGTACGTTTCGACATGAATACGCATGAACGTTACATTGACCCGCACAAACATCTGTATGGTTGACTAAGGATAAGGACAAAATAGAGGCGTGCGCTCAGCTTTTTGATCAGGCGCCATTGCGATATCAACAACCCCGCGGATATTTACGATGATCCACTTGTATAACTCCATCTTTGCCATTGCAAATATCATATTACGACACAATATACCCCGTTTGAGTTTTATCTATTAGGTAACCTAAAGGTATAGGCTTTTCACCTCCGGTTGCGTTCTGTTAAAAACCTCGAGAGCGATATTTTTTCAAATTACCAGGGTTAATTAAAGAAATGTGCAGTAGTGTGTAAGATCACCGGCTTATCGCCCCGGAGGTTACTTTCTAACCCCATCATCGCCGCTCCAGTTTCTCACGACAGCCCTTTCAGTTCAGTTCAGTACGAACAACCATTAACTTTTGTGCGCCCGTTTGAATGCTGTCTTTTGGTCGCCCACTTGGGTGAGCTTTAGGAGAACGACAGGAAGGTTGAAAGTAGAATTGAAGAGAAAATTGGTAATTTCAGTGGACTAATGTATTAAAGAAATTGAGAAGATGCGAGAACACCACGGTTTACGACACCCAGCCATATCACTCAGTGTCCCTAACCATCGATTAGGGTTGTCCCGAGGTCTCCATCCAGGGAGCCTAACGAGACCTATTTGACCCAGTCTCTTGATTAGAGTTTTCATACCCTCATGCCTGGTCTTAGCTTGACCTTCCCAGTTGTGGTCACCGGCTCTATTGAGCATCGATGTGTATTAGGCGCTTTGGACGTTGGACACCGTCCAAACGGCGTATGCTCCAATGAACTGGACCCCGGCCCCCAATGGACTGCCGTTTTCAGACACCGCCTCGCTGTCCTTTGGGTCAGGCTTTG
>UZAN01054227.1:1366-15736 GCA_900618425.1 Echinostoma caproni | reverse complement strand
GCGGTAAATCGATGATAAACAAGAGCTTAGAACTCAAAACCAGAATATATCTTTCGTTCAAAGACATCTACTGTACCCACCTCAACTCAGTAACTCATGAAACACCCGGTATAAGACCATAATCCTTAGTGTAATAATGAATAACTATTATTTATTATTATGTGTACATTTCGCACTCACTAATTTATGTAGATCACCCTAACTTAATTAGGTTGTGAAAAGATGCGAGGAGGATGGTAAATCGTGCAATAAAGATGTGAACCGAAGCGACGAAGATGAGTAACAAATGGGGAAGATATAGGTAACAAGTTGTCCCCATTGACACTGTGGATAGAGCGCAACAGCCCATGGAGGAATTAAAGAGAATCAATGTAATTTCTGCTAGCTGATAAATAAGTTCAAATTTGATCTCACTATTCAGGTGAAATACTATTAGTTCCGTAAATGTTTTATTGTACCTTTGTTAAGTATCATGTCAAGTGTGCCTTTCCATATCATAAATATGTGGGCAACTGAATTTGGTTCAGAAGAAGTGGTTTTATTTGAGGGAACCTCTCTGGCTCAGAAGGATACTGTCGATCTCGACTGAACCCTCTCATGTGGTGATCCATTCCAACATTGACGCCTGAGCACGGTGACCGATTGATCGATTCATCTTGATGTGCATCTCTTCCTTACTCGGCTCAATGAGACCGATTGGGGCCAGATCTGTTCATTCTCGTTTTAGCCTCACTCAATAAACGGTTGGTAAACAATTAGTCAAACCCCACCTCATCAAAAATTTCCACCCCACTCGGCAACTCACGTAAAAACTACTTTTCGTTGTCTATGGAAAAATCATTTCATTTCGTCAAAGCGGGGTTTGGATACCCTCGGTCTAACCAGTGACGTGTGACGGCGGAAGCATCAAACATTTGGTTGGATTCACTTGAATTTACAACGGATTTCACTTGAAGTAGGAACATTTTAGTGATCTCACTCAATTGCACTGTACTCGACAGTTTCGATTGACCATGATTGTAATGGGAGTTCAGTGTGTAAATTAGATCTACTGTAATGTGCTGTTCCCGTTCCAACATTTCGTCACACAAACCACACAGCTAAAAGTCATACTGGACATCGGACTTCGAGACTGTGTCACTGTCGATTACCAATGCCTACGGTGTCCCTTAAGGAAGAAAACATGTTCAAGTTTGAATAACCATAAAAATACGATGCTTCTCGTGATTTGTTCCTCCAAAACAGTCTAAATTAATCCTGTCCCACAAAATCTTATGTTTATACCTTTTCAACATCAAGGTAATCCGTTATAACTTCAAGTGAATTCAACCAGTTGCATTCTACCATGAACCCGAGAAAATGATTGGTTTTTCTGTTGTCACATGTCACCGATTGGACCGTGTCTATCTAGACGCCATCCCGTTGGAGGGAACTGATTTCTCCATAGACAAATAAAAGTACTTTCGAAGTGAAATCCCGAGCGAGGAGGAAAGTTTCAGTAAGAAGGGGGTTTGATTGTTCGCCGCCCCCCCTGCCGCCCCAACCGGGTACATTATGTCCTTGACCATTGATCGTGTGAATTTTAGACGAGAACGAACAGACCTGGTGGTAATTGGCCTCGGTTGACCGAGAACGAAAGGGAATCACGTCAAAATGGATAGATAAATCAGTCATCATGCCCAGGTGTGAATGTTGGGATGGATCATTGCATGAGTGGGTTCTGTCTATATCCTCAGTAACGTAGTGAGTGATTTCCATTGAAGCAGAGGTCCTCTCGAATAACAGCTGTTCCTTTGAGCTAAATACAATTGCCTACATATTCCTAGCATTAGAAGGCCTATTTGACAAGGGCATAATCAAAGAATCAACAGTATTTCACCGGAATAGCTGGATTCAATTTGAACTCATTCACTAGATAACAGAAATTACATCTTTTCTCTGTAACTCCCGGATTGACTATTGCCTTCTATCCACAATGTCAGTGGCAACAACCTGTCACATAAAGCTTTCCCCTTTGCTACTCAGCTTCATCGCATATTTTATCATCCCTGTTACATCATTTACTATCCGCGTCGCACCATTTCACAGGCTGATTACATCTGTGCAATCCCTGTAGCTTACTGAGTGGGACCTACGGTGATGAAACCAACTGGTATTTATCCATAGTTTTACAAAACATGATTACTTTGTACCGGGTGCTGCTAGGTATGTTCAGTATAGGTAAGCAAGGTAACCGATCCACGGCTGACTTCATATCCACCTGCAATTTTCTCCTACGTGCATCCATGTAGTTGATTGAAAAATCTTTAGAGTTTCACACACCTTCTTTTGTCAACTTTGCGTATAAGATTCTCGGAAACTCTAACCACCAATTATACGCAGAGCTGACAAATTATGGGTCCCATCCCTTCACGTACTCGGAATTCCAGCAAATACCGTCTCGTATAAACTCAATGCAGTAAAATGCAATCTATCTCTGACACAGTTTCAAGGGCGTCCGAAGAGTCAACTACCTGTTAGGAGAAATCTAAAGACAATTTGCCTATACTAGTGGATATTTGAGTTCCTACTTCAGACAAGTATATTGTTTGAAAATGATATCCTTTTGACTGTGAGTGATCCCTAAAATTTCCGGACTTATTCCGGACCAGCTTAAAAACCGGTATTCATGTATCCAAGACCAGTCAAGTGTCGACGCAATGCCAGCAATAAATAAAACATTTTTCATTCCGAATTTCCCGGATGGTACATCGCTCTCTAACTAATACTCCTTTGAGGATTCTGCATCAACGCTTAAGAAGCATAGGATTCATAATATATCCTCATGTGCGGGGCCGACAATCACACGGTCGATCGGGTTCAGTCATCGATCGGTCAGATGGTACGGCTGCAAAAGGGATATGACACTTGCATAGCTAACTGGAGCGAGAACCCGCACCCTGTCCACAGTCTCGACAGTGCACAGCAGGAGTGCCACCATCACACGACTGTGCAGCAGATGACAAAAAGAGCATCACAAGCATAAGGACCCGGTGATCGTGCAGTCTCGTGTCAGAGTGAGGGATTCTAAGTTGCGCAAATCGCGGAAAATGATCCAATCAGATCACGGAGAGGGTGAGAGTGTTTGAGGTCACGGGTGAGAGGGACAAAACGGTGTGAAACGACATAATAGTCGCACATGTATTACGAACCGGTGACCAGACGCTCAGGTTGAGGAAGTACAAGTTAGGCATATCACACAAAGCTATCCAATCGGGTCGCAAACAGGCTTGGAGTGGAATCTATACCTGTGAGTTGGGGGGGTGAAGTGTCAAGATGATGTGAAACTGTAGAATGAACGTGATCACGGTTAGGCAGTAAGACAAATGCGAACCAAAGGAGTGACAAACTGCAGTGCTTTTTTCAAATGGTTTGTTTTTATTAGTGTCGGCTCGTCGGAATCGAGAATGCACAATTAAAATTCTAACGTAAATCCCCTATTTCACAGTCCTTATGATGATCATACTGCTTCCTCCACTAGTCCGTTGTACTGAGCAGTAGTTTCTGAGATGTTACTGATCAAGTCTTTCCAAACGAGGATTGGTACAAAGATGTAAGTGGTCAGTTGTTTGGTGATAAGCGTGCACATTTGAACAGCACAACAACAATAATAAACATAATACATCGATTTTACTTTTTCAGCTTTGGTCAAGAACACTTATAACCTAGCGACACTATTTCGTCGTGAACTCCAAGTTCTATTTGTATCCTATGGCAACTCCGTAATTTGCCATTTTCCTTTCCCGTGGATAACGTGTATAATAATATCTTCAGTAGAAGGAGGGAAAGAAAATCGAAGTAAGTTGCGTAACAGGTTTTGGACCGTGGATGATCAGGACACCCGATAGCGACGAGGTAAAACTAGTCGGAGGCTTGGTGATTTGGCATTTCACATCGCCCGCAATCTGCCACACAGAACAATGTGCCAAGAAACAAAATCATTCTGAAATTAGTACAAATTTAAAGAAATGACCTATGCACATTTGTTATCCTTGTTTCACTCAAGTGAGTTCAACTTCAGCACCTGTGATTCGAATGCTCTTGTGAGACACAAGAAATGCTGAACAGTTCCAACTTAAACGGATATCATGTCATTTGAAATATTCTGTTCGGACAGCTGGATATATTTTCAAGTTCCGTGAACTCAACGAGCACTAACATGGAACGCTCTTTGATTTTCAGGGTCAAGCAACTGAAAATGTACTTTCCACAGCCAGAACAGGATCATTGAACATGTTTAATCACCGTATTGCTGCAAGCTGGCATTATTATCATCATCAATGCATCTTTGTCCGGTCAAACTGTTATGCATTCTGCGCGTGTGTGTGTTACCAATCCATCAGGTGATGAAAATCAGATTCGTGAAATAACCGATCTTTGTTATGTACTACATGCGCCGAGTGGGTGGCCGACTATGATCTTCTTCCGGGAAACGTGTCGATCAGCTTGTCTATGTTTTGTTTGCTTTTTTGTTTTTTTGGCATGTGACACACACAGCATTTGAAGATCTGTCATCGTATTTTTTTATGTAACCGGTGTTGCTGATTAAGTATGTGGTAGGTAGCTGTTCTCTGTTTAATCTCACCCATCTGATTGTATTCACATGTCACTTCTAAATCCGAATTATCCTTTAAGATTCACTTATTATAACAGGAAGTACTGTAGATTACCTGAAATCTTGTTAGTTATCATTAGAGTCAATCAATGAGAGGCAGTAATTCTGATTGCGCTGACTCCAGTGTGAAGAGTAGAATCAGGCTGTTGGCGTTATCTGACACACTCCGAAGTTGCTTTCATCCACCTAATAAACAGAATTGTGAAGATATTTAGTTCGAAATATAACTTATAAAAGCCAACCACTGTCGACCACCAACGTAAGTAACTTAGAATGGGTGATCCAGAAGGAAAGGTTGTGTCACATCGCTCCCTCCCAGGGGGAACATCTTTGTTGGCTGAGTGACAATATGGAGGTTCGGAAAATGGTAAAATAAGGTCGATCATCGGTTTTTAGTTAATGCACAGATGAATTCCGTGAGATTATCATTGAGTTGATTATTAAAAAAAATAATGTTTTTCAGCAGTACTTCATTTTATATCCTGATTGATCATAGTTTCTCCGGTTGCTGTTTCCGGTATTCAAATAGATTGTTATATCTCTTCCCTTCGGGTACAAACTAAACAAAACTCTGCTACAACACGTTTCACAGCGGAATATGGCGATGGTAAACAGTTGAGGCAACACAGTCCAGAAACAGCGCTCATCTATGAGAGACTACGCTCAGGTAGTGACCGACCGACCAGCCGTGATATGGAAGGAAAGAGCTACGAGAACCGGTACCTTTGATCGCTGTGGAACCAGTTGAAAATGGTGGAAGGAGTGATGTTTGTCCACTGCGGTCCAGAATATACATCACGGATAATGGTGCCGCAGACACTGGGTCGCGAAGTTTTGCAAGACCTACATACAGAATTAGGTCAAGCGGGTATAAAAAAACTAGAGCTTTGCAGCGAGGCAACGCTTTTGGTGGCCACACCTACATAGGGACGTCGTAAACTTCTGCAACGCACGTGAACTCTGCCCAGCTTCAAAAATCCATCCCACAGTAATCGGGCACCACTCTAAACAACCACTGCTGGATACCCGAATGAAACGGTCGGTGTCGACATAATCGGGCCCCTGCCGGACACGCTAATGAACCATAGATACATTCTTGTAATTGTTGACTACTTCACTAAATGGTTTGAGGCCATACCCCTGAAACAAGCGGACGCTGTGACTGTAGCAAACACCATACTCGACAGATGGGTTGCGCCCGGACAGCTGCATTCTGACCGTGGATCGAATTTCGAAAGCACTCTACTGATGGAAATATGCAAAGCCCTGAGCATAGACAAGATGAGAACAACGGCCTACCATCCTCAGGGCAACGATCAGGTGGAAAGAACAAACCGCTCACTAAAATCCCTGCTGAAGGCCTTCACAGACATCAACCCCAGGGAGTGGGACCGCGTACTAACACGATACCTCTAGCTTATAATTGCACCATCCAACGATCCACGGGCCAGACACTAAACTTCCTGTGGAGTGGCAAGGAGGTAAAACTTCCAAGCAACAACCGACTACCAACGATCGACCGCCAACCACTGATGGTCACAGGGTACGTATCGAAGATGATCGACTCATTAAGAACAGTGAACCATGTGGCCCGCACACACCTCAAAGCATCGCAGAGATACCATAAGGATTATTACAATAAGAAGGGCTTCAGAGCCCTGTTACGAGCAGGCGACCGGATATAGTTTCACAAGATACAGACAATTCCGGGAGTACCAGCGAAACTCTATAAAGAATGGCGTAGACTCTTTGTGGTAGAACGAGTACTATCAGATATAAACTGTTTCATTCGGGCAGTTGCATCGACGCAACCATCCTTTGTGGCACATTTCAACCAACTCAAACCATTCCTACCACACACCGCCCCGGAGACAAATACTAGAGAAAACAATTTGAACCCGCCAGAGGTTGCTGTCGAAGTGGAGGTACCGATTGAGGGAGGATGACGCTTTCGGGAGAAGGGGATAGTGTAGTGTGAAACCGAAACTGACTGACGCCCAGTTGTACAAGTTGCGGGACGCCTAGCACAGTGATACAAGACACTGAGAACGAAGACCAAAACAGCACCCACACTGTTGCTACGCTTTAAATCAATATAATTTCGTCCGAATCCGGCGAGTCTTTTCCCTGATCGAAACATACTACAATAGTCACTGATTACAATATTTTTCAGATGAGGGTCGTGTCTGAATGTATCTATCCATGGAAATGCATTTATTCCCCAAAATTCTGATGCAGCTTGATTTCCAACGGTTGTTTGCGGATGCCAAGAAGCACTAATAAACAGTCAATGCCCATCTGTGTAGCTCAGGAGCAGTGATTCCCACTTCCACTGTGTTGAAAACTCGAGTGGGTCAAGAGAATTGAACGCACTGCCGGAGTATGAGTTCAACTGGAACAACTGTCCTCAGCTATTTGTCGGTATTTCCTCAAATATCTTTTTGGACTAGTCCTGTTTTCCCTACATGTGAATCCGGTCTTACTACACTTAACTTACTTTACTAAAACTGGTTGTTTGAAGGTTATACATATACCTATATATACCTATCTATACATATACATATCATATACATTAAGTTTATGAGGTATCATCCAAGTTTGATAGAATAGACGTTCGCAGTGTCATTTAGCTTTGTTTTTTTAGGGTTAACTTTACGAGTTGCACAACCTTGTACCGACTGCAAGGCAACACTGCCTTGGTGCCTGTTTTTCGGCGACATTCATGTCGTTTAATTGTTATTCGATAAATGTTAATATCCCAGAAATCCATGAATTCCTATCAAGTGAACTCATTTCCCCAGTAACATTTGGATTAAACAGAACATCTCATTTGCTTTCCGGGTAGCAGCTCTTTATCCAACCCTGCACCAGCCTGATGAAAATTTCAGGGTTAGGTTAACCTCTACCTGATTTAGCCATTCTTCTGTGAGGTTTTCTGTGGTGTGGCTTCTGACGTAAGCCTCAACATTTTAAAGCCACGAGTGAGTGCTGGGTCATTGATTGATAGAAATAAAATGACAGGAAATTCCCGAATAGACACAGCAGTTAAAAGGTGCCAGCCCTTATATAACTTACGTTTCTCTGGTTTTCCGCTACTTAACCAGAATTATACTCAATAAAACTTACAATGTTATTGATTTTGCTATGGCAATTCCTAATAATTGCTTTTAATTATGTATAGGTAACCCATTCAGTTTCAGTGTTCTTTTGTTACAGTTGGTTAGCTGAGTAGTCCTTTTCGTCGCCGTTGTTGCCTCTGTTGTTGTTGTTGTTTGTATGCTTTAAATTCAGCGCTTTCTTGATACTTCAACATCAGTGACAAACAGAACGTCAATGCCAATGTATTCAAAATATTATCGTAGGTTTTTAGGCCATGTATCCTTTTGCAAAAGAGCAGGCAAATTGGGACGACAAAATACCACAGGCCATTTGGTGAATAATATTTTATTCTGAACGACTGGTATTTGAGCACCTTTGGCGTCAGTGTTAGCGTGAGTTATAGTTACAAACATTGATTGACGGAATCTTTTCAAAAATACAAGTTGTCTCATTGGTGTTCCTGTTCATAAAAAATGACTTATTGGTACTAAAACATTTGTCAATCTTTTCAGTCATTGATTAAGCGGAAAACCGCGGGGACATAACGAGATTGACCTGGTTAATTATTTATGTTCCAGTAGACCGGAGTCTCTCGTGATTAATATTGTTCTTAATTTTAGTACTAGTAGTTTTATAAATCCACAATACGGTGGCGAGACGAGGGAAGTTTTTTATTATGAATAACTGTCAGGTTATCGATAATTTGCCATTCATACAGCAAAATGTCTCATTTGGAACGACTCTTCAGAATTCCCACAAGCACACATGATAGTAAATGGGACAAACTAACGGTAGGTGCGCATTTCTGTAGTTACCATAGTGAATACAGCAATTTGCTCCAACAGGTGTTGTTCATTTTTGACCCTGGAAAGAAACCCTCAATCGCATCCCTTTGCATACTACTCACAAATGTTAGTAACATCTCGCATTGCTCCTCCCCGAACTCTGTAAGCAGCGATCAATGACGCCTTACTTTTGAGAATTTGAACAGGTCCGTCTTTCGTTGGCAACTCCTTGTGATCTTATGATTGATTTTTGGTGACCTAGTCAGTAGGTTGATTTCCAACAACTCTTTGGCCTACGCCCACGGTCCCAGCGCCGCCTATCGTGTTCACTTTGATACACACACCTGTCGCCTGTCTCCTGAACTTCGTTCATTAGATGCTTTTATTTCCGTATTCTATCATTCTATCTATTCTATCATCAGTGCACTGATGATGATGACTAGCCTGGCTGGGAAATGTCGGGGAATAACACTTCCAGCTTGGAGAACACACTAACGACAACATCCGCATCCCGAGCTACAATAATTCCCCACTATTTCCAATAAATGATTAATTTTTTTCACTAGTCCCTTATTTTTTGTTTGTATGGTGTTTTAGTAATCGGAATAATCTGACCCAGAGAGTAGTGGTAAATCAGTTCGTTATCCTATCTCCCTTGGTCACCGCTTCCTTCAGTATTGCCTAAGTGGAAGAGTATGATAAGAAAATTAAAACTCACGGAGTAATGAAGCTATCTCTTTGGTCGATCACGTTTTACTTCCAGCCCAATTGCTATAAAATATCACTTATCCCTTTCTGTATGAGAGGAATGGAGGATTTGATTTGATTATATATTTATGAATTCGTCTTACTTTAGCGTCCTGTCTGTGACGCTCTGGGTTCGAACCTGAGTTAAGACCCAACCAGACCAAAGCAGCTGTCCAGTTAATCCCCTTCTATCAGTTTCAACTTTCTCTAGCCTTTTCGTGCACTGGCTTGGGTAGGTATTTCTCGGCCACACATTTTTTTGAACACAAGTAAAGAAATCGTCACATTCAACTAAATGTTACTAGAGAATATAAGCAGGAGTAAATGGAAAACATACATGTCAAAAACCGTGTCTACATATAGGTTACAAATCAAGGTGTTCTGAATAAGTGGATGTGTAAATCTTACTTTGCAAGACACAAAATTATATCACCCGGTGCTGTTAATTAGTAATTGAATCGGTCGCAACTTCCCTAACTCAAAAGAATATCATTAAAAATTGACTCGGTTCAGTAGTACCTTCATGCCAGCCCCGGTCATGACCGATGCCAAACAGACCCATCCCGTAGTGCACGTCACATACGTCCCCGACCCGGCCCAGAAATACATGACAGCCAAGCACTTGAATGAGTGCACGACAACGCCTAGCATTGCACGGTTGTCCCACCAAACTCGTGAAATATGGTGCAGATAGTAATACGTGAATGCCAAAAGTTGGCATTTATCCTCCTAGGGTAATGGCTATGCCTTTGCATCATATGAAACCTCCGACTGAATTGCTTCAACCTACCTCTGACCTTTCACAGATTTCGTAGTTGTACCAAAAATGACTGAATTTTGCATACGAAAATTTGACCTGTTCATGCTCACCGAGATAAAATAACGTTTGTCGGATTTATCTATTACCTCACCAGTAAAATTGAAATTGTGATCTGAGAACATTAGTCCTTTAAAAGTATTTTATCGCTTGAGCGTGTGAATCACAGGCAAAACTATCTACATTAACGAGCACTTTGCTTGGATGTTGACTTAATAGTACAACGTTGTCTGTGTTCCCAAGAACAGATAGACAAATTCTCGTTTGACAGCTCATTTATGTCATTCCCTTTGCACAAAAGAAGACTATTTCCGACATTGTACTCACTGGAAAATTTATAACCCAAGAAGATTGCAGTCCTGCGTGCTCTGATTACTCTTCGAGAAATGTTCATATGCTCAAACGTGACTACACTTTTTGGTATACAATGGTTGTAAAAGTAAAACAAACTTCCGTTCTAGCAAGCCCCTATGAACTGCAATTATCTGAAATAAATGCATGCCTTTGAGGAGCATTTGTTTGCAATTTGATTGTTAAGTATCTTGGTTGAAAAGGGGGACCAGTCAACTGGCGGATAAACTGGATTTCCTGTTAAGAACCAATAATTAGAGTTTATCAAAGCAGCTTGTATTGGAAGATAATTGTAGTCTACTTGAAACACTTTTTGTCTTAGCACAGTTTTCAAAAAGCGAATTTGGACGGAGTATTCTACATTCCATTCGCAAAGTTAGATGCCACATTATGGAACCCAATATAGTACGGATCGATAATCGTTTGAATGGTTCCCTCGTCATTATACGCAAGCATGGTAGAAAATACCTGGTTTGGTGCTAAATTGATTACCATACTTGTATCCTATGCTCAAGAGGATATAACTCACGAAGTAATATCGGGCCTACGACAGGTGTCAAGGGCTAAACTGCTTCATTACAGTTACACAGAAGACACCAAATAAGGGATAAACCCATGGGCAAACTTGTTACAACCACGTACTTTTTTGGGTGATAACATTCGTGATGGTGTTTTAAATTTACATAAATAATTGTTAGTGAGCAAACCTTAGCAGCTAGAAAGCCCCTGAAGCATCGACAGACTTATTGCAGCCAAAGCAGTAAGTTGTCTTGAACCTTATAAATGGGCAACTGGATTACGCTAGGCGGTGATGATCATTTTAACATACCCGGAGCCAAAGAGAGTGCTCTGATCGATAAAAAAACACTCACTTCACACACAGGAGTCCGTTAATCAATGGATAAAGGATGAACAGTTGTGCGCTGACCACATTCTCTGAGCTAATCTACGTCATACTGGACATTTTAGACTTCGGGTTGCACTCATATGATTGTTGGGAATACACAAATTCAGAGTTGGTCTTAACAAATTTAATGAACCTCTACTGAATGAAAAATTTGGGAAAAATAATGCTTTTTGCATTGTGTGCAACCAAAGACCGATGTCAATTCAGAGCATTTTGCTTTATTGGATGGATTTGCTGCTGAATCTATCGGTATTATTCTTTGAAAAAGCCTTCTGCCTAATAGTTGCACCCTTCGATTTTCGTTCCAATAATTTGATTCTACTATCTACACATTTTCAATGAATCTTGGAGTGAATTTTAAGGTGGAAGAGACTCTTCTGGAGGATGCTTCGGAATCTGGAACACAGGACATGTTAGCTGATTCTCCAATGACCGTTGTCACCAAAACACGAGCCGAATACGCTCCTTGAAATCACGTGGTTTCTTCCACACTTGGGGAAATAATTAGCCAAGTTAATTTATCTTACGGCTTTAATTGTCCTTCAAAAACGGCGTTATCTAAGTAACCGGGCCATTCATGACCAGCTTGTTGATTCCATGCACATAAACTTGCCGAACAACAACCTTTTACCTCAAACTTCTGATTGCTTATTTATTAATTCCTGTGACCCAGACATCTCAATCTAGTTCCCACTTCAGTTGCATCGTTGGAGGATAGTTTCTCATGAAATACTTGTCCCCAGTATTCTTTCGTTCAGCGTAAGTGTGATTGGAAAACCACGACCTCTAGGGCTAGGAGGGGAGTAGAAAAAACATGTTCCATAGATGCACTGAAATGTGATCAGCTGGAAACCACAACTACCGCCGGAGTAAATTGCAATATTCATTGATTTGATTGACTATCCTTCGGACTTCATCTTCACGCACAATCCTCAGTTCATCGATTCAACCATACAGTCGGAAGCACTAGAATCGAGTTTCGCTCTTATTAGAGCTCATCAGTAGTGCATAACAACAGTCCTACCCTGGATTGGAACTCCGAACCCATCGCATGGAAGGCGTGTGCGTTACCACTACGCCAACCAGCCCACGCCCTGGCTGAACCCAATTGCCAATTCATGTTTCTTCAGGTGTTGTCTTCAATGATAGTCACTTTATTTGCCCGACAGCAACGAAGGGAGACACAGGTACAACCTATTAACTCCAATCGAAAGCCCCCACCATGTCAGGTCTTCCACACAGGTTACGGGCCACTGACCACATACCTACAAGGCTTGATTGATTTTCGTATGTAACTCATAGTTACTTGTGAGTAGTGTGTGGGATGATTGTAATAGTCTGTTTCAGCATATCCATAACTAGCTCGTGTGTTAATCAATTTGAATAACTTACAGATAAACAGCCATATGGAAAAACAGATACTGTTTTCAGTTTGTCGCATTTTACACTATGTTCCTTAAGAAGATAAGAAGAAATGTAGTTGACGTTGCACGCAAGATGTTGAGTTTGGGTATATTGCTGTAACAGCACTCTTACGTAATGCCAGTTTTGTGTTGATTTTAGGAAAAACCAAATTTTGATGGTATTACATGTGATGCACAACATACGACATTAAACTGAAGATGAAGCTTCCCAAGTTTTCCCAGACTACCACCGAAACAACGCAACAAATGGGCTTTAATAATAGCGCATCAAATGCGGAAGGATAGACTATTCTTCGAGAAGTTAAAACCGGACTACGTATGAACCGAAAACGAAGAGCGTTTCCGGTTCGGTTGGAGAGTTGATTCTTGCTTTGAATGAATTCCATTGTCGTATGGGTTCAAGCTTACTTCAAAACGTTTCCCAATGACAAGTAAACGTTCCATGGAAAAAAAGACTGATAACTTTATTGTTCATGAATTCCACCATGTTTCTTTTGGTTTTGGAGTAAAATCCAAATGACTGATATACTTTGACACCGAATAATCCACACTACTTATATGTAGTTGGTTAATTTTTGATAAAGAACGTCAGAATCAGGATGCCACAACCCTCCTCCGCTGTGGATAGTCAGGTCGAGTCTTTTAAGGATTTGAAAGTGCGCCCAGTAGTAACCATTCCATTCAAGATTATTAGAACACTGCGTACTGGTTGATTGCAAACGATAATAAAAGTTAAATACACATGAGTTTTACTACAGGAGCGTTTTACTTATGTAAATACACAGAAGTGGGCCTGTATCAAAGAAACTAACTAACGATTTTCGACGCTGAGAATTATTTTTCAGTATGCTCTCACTGAGGAACCTGACAAATTCTGTATAATCCTTCTCCAATAATTATTGATTAAATGAGCCAATAAACTAAATCCAACGACTTAGACGGGGAATGTTTGGATTAGCCAATTTGGTTTTTTTCACAGGCATTTGCCTCGTGGACAATTAACGATCTCCCAAGGAGTGAAACCCACAGCCAAGAACAATAACAGTGCCTGGTATCTGTGAGAAAATAAAACGAATAGGCTAATCCAAACATTCCCCGTCTAAACTGATTGAGCCATTCGCACAAGATGATGACCGTCGGCCGTGCAGCTCAGTGGTAAGGGTTTCAAGTACCCACCCGAAGGTTTGCGGTTCAAGTTCTGACAAGGACGGAAAACGTACGCACTGCTGACGAGTCCCCGTGATGACGAGTCTAGTCCTCTTTGTTGGTCATCACAAACATTTCCATCACATTTCATTCCAAATATCATTTCACATCTAGCCGTAAAATAACGGTGAATGGAAAACTGACGTCAACAATTGAATTTAACTACTCAATAATCACTTCCATTGCAATAGTTCCTTTACGATTTATCATCAGTGGAGAAGTAAGTACAGCACATGAAAGTATGAGACAGAGCACAGGGTATAAAACCTTAATCATAAAGACTGCTGTACAAAGAGGAAAGGGCAAATATGACGATGTAGGTCAATTCCATTTTCTGTTCTACCCCCCCCCCCCAGGCTTCTTATCAGTCTTTCATTGCA
>UZAN01054225.1:1281-11497 GCA_900618425.1 Echinostoma caproni | reverse complement strand
CTGAGAAATGCCCCTTGTTTCCCAAATGTGTCTGAAGCTAAGGGTAGTTTTTGTGCGATCAAAATGCGTCATCGTCGTCTATCTTTCGGAAGCTGAGACCACCGACGTCTAAGCCTTAATATTCTACGATGGCATATGGTGAGGCTGTTTCTAGTTGACAATGCGGAAACTGCATACACGTTTCCGGAGAGAGTGGCTTTCATCCTGAAAACAATTCGTCAGGATAACTCTCTGAAAATGGTTCTTCGGACGGAAGGTCAAGCTAGGGCGATACTTCAGCGAATCAACAAGGATGATAGGGACCGGTAAGTTTCCGTTCAGTTCATCTAGGGAAGTATAGTGCAAGAGAAAGCCCCTTTCACCGCTGGAAGTTCCTCACAGTTTTTGTTCTTGAGTTCAGGGGTCTAGAACTTGACGGTGAGAGGTTGAATTTTCCAGTTTCTTGCTTAGTTAGGCTCTCAGATACCCCAGCACTTTGACTATACAACGGCGAGTTCTTCAAGTGATCCCTGTTTTCAGGGAACTGCAGATTCTCTGGCGGCGTACTGTCACAGACCTGCATGCACATAAACTGAACAAGCATTTATTAGTGCAGTGTGAAAATAAACACCCCTGTTTAAGTTGTCCTGTTGCAACTTCTCGGCGATGCACTTCATTCCTCGTTGAATACTTCACCCCATGACCTGTCCCTTTCAACACGTCGGAGCGTTTTATCGCTCTCAAAACGTTTCAAACTGCGCACTTCTTCCAAAACTGGTCTCTTCTCCTTTAAGGTCGTGCAGAATTAGATAATAAATTGTCTTGGATTATCTCACGGGTTCGAGTCTAAGCCCAATGGTCTTGGAAAATTGCTGGTTATAGATTGATTAGTAATACCCGCTGACGAGATATTGAGACTGTAGGCGATACCTTATCGGTACCCGGAGATAATACGTCTATATCATAAACAACCGTTGTATGAAGGCAAACCAGACAATTCACAAAACGGAGGACGGTTATATTGTGTTAACCTGCAGAGATGCGAAAGCGTGAGCCAGCGTGCGAAAAGTGAAAGCAAACACGTGCTAACCAAAGAGGTGGTTTGTGCGATAAAAAATGAATGTGAGGGAGGAAATGTACATATGGAACGGCAGGTAGTTCATGTCACTATAGAGCTCCCCCATAGAGTGCTAAGGAGAACCTTCGATGAGAGTGCATGCATCGTTTACTGTGGTTTGCTAGTCTAAACATTTGGATCCTTTGGTGCGTTGTCAAGGGGATATTTTGAATCAACTGTCAAAATAGTTCCAGTTAATGTGGCAGGGGATGCTGGTCCACAAGAGAAATGTGGGGAAATGAAAATGTAAATGCTTATTTGCGGGCGCATCGTCGTTTTTCTGCTTGCCCCGTTTTCGTGTGTATTCAGAGAACAGAATAGGAGGACCGTCGCAGCTGGCCACTGGCCAGTAAAAAGCTGACCGGTGCTGTCAGAAAAAGGTCTTCGATACCCATATTGTGCTGGAACGGTAGGAGGCTGGGACTGTGACAATATTCTTTCTTACTGCGTTCTCCTGATCAAAGTTTTCCATTTCAGTTTTGATGTCGCTCCGTTTTCTTGGCCGAAGTTGAGTTCAGAACCTGGAAGAGAACAGAAGATGGAAGGTCAAAGCAGCCCTTGTTTGCACTAATCGGTGAGGTGAAGGCAAACAGGAAAAAGGGCAAGGGTTTTAATTAATTTTTAGTTTTGTTTTTTAATATACGTATATGCATACAGAAAAAACGTCAAACATGGTGGTAAAAAATTTTTAACAATGACAAAGGGCGACACGAATGCCGAAATAGTGACACGCAAACTCAATACAGTTGTTGAAAAGGCATTCCCTGCGGCAAAACTACGAATTATGTTCATCTCCAGGCCACTTCTGTGTTTTCAACTCAAAGATAAATTGCCTGTTTCTGCCGTCTCTTTCTGTGTATACCTATTTACTTGTTCCTGTGGGGCAAGGTACATTGGCCGCACGAGCAGACGTTTATCTGAACAAGTCCGTGAGCATCACCCGGCCTGGTTGAACAGTGGAGTAATTAGGACGATTAACAGCTCAATCGTTTCACACTTAGTGGACTCTAACCACGTAATTGATGTGGCTGAGGCGTTTCGACCCGTCTACTTGGTTCGCACCCGCCGATCTAAGAGGATTAGAAGTCGCATTTTGGCCATAGCGGAAGCGATCGGAATTCACTTACATAATCCCCCTATGCTCCCAAAAGCAATTCGTAAGAACACTCGGCCTTCCATGGCCAACACCACACACGACACAGCCATCCCCCACCCACCTGTAATGACCCAAACCAGTGCACGTGTGTGAGGACCAAAGTGTGAGCGATATCCGGTCATGGAACTGGAATGTTGATTATCTCTTTTCCAATTTGTCTTGACCTCTCCACCCCTTCCAAACTATTTGATATAAATTGTGATTTATTAGCCTGTAGAAGAATCACCGCAAACGAGCTTGTTCGCTACTTTGTGTTTTCTCACAATGAGTATTGATGGTATATTCAGACAATGACAAAAGGATTGTTTGCTTTTTTTGGTTTATTTGGGTTTGCATGCATAGTTAAATACATTTGACAGAAAAATTATATATGTCGCAGTCTAAATGTGTCGGTACGCCGGTAAGTGTGAAAACCTTCCTACAAGGCAAAACGTACAGGTAGCCTAAGGACTCTCCCGCGACTAGTGATTCGATGAGGATGGTCGGAATCAGGTGATAACTCCGAGGTTGTTGCGGTGTTAACCGGTGTGGAGGGAGCAGGACATGTTGGAACGGGAGTTGCGAGTGACGCAGTGGTTGGGGACCGTTGGCGGGAGTGACGGTTTCCTCCAAGTGCGCCGGTTTCAGCCGGTCAATGCTGACAGTCTTACGTTTACTAGTGCGCTCTCTTGCATAAACTTTATTTAAGCGTCACAGTATTTTATGTTGCCCGCACTATTGAGGTTGTAGTGTTTCGCGAACCTCTGCCTCGGGGAAAACGTTGTTTGAGGACTGAAGTGGTAATTTTCGATAGGAAGCGGTGACCGCTTGCGCAGTCACTCGATGTCAATGACACCGGTTTGCGCTGTAGCTATATTCTCTAAGTCTATGGCTTCTGGGTAAGGGCTACCCAGGTAGTAAATGCGGGAGAGGGCATCCACGATGAGATTATTGACACCAGAGTTCTATCGCAAATCGTACTTGTATTGAGTGATGTGTACAAGGTTTCGTGACTCTAGCGGAGGGTGCCTGTCGGGAGTAGACTTATTGGTGTGAGTGATAGGGCGGTGTTCGATGAAGACCGTCTCGTCCTTTGGGGAGATGGCGAAAGTGGCGTATACCGAGGTAGATCGCCAGCAGTTCTCGACTGAAAGCGTTGTACCTTGACTCGGCCGGTTGGAGCTTGCTGAAGAAAGAATATATTCGTTGCCTCTCCAGTCTCACATTTTGTTGGAGGACGAAGTCAACTGCGTAGTCAGACGCATTGGTGACAAGCGCTAGTTGGGTGGAGTAGTCTAGGTGAATTCATGTTGCGACGTTGCTGATTGCATTGAAGGCGTCTCGAGTGGCTTACGTGAACATTAATGTTTTATCTTTACCCCTAAGTAGATCAGTGAGTAGCTGCATGACCTGCGCACGCTGGCGGATGAAACGACGATAAAAGTTGACCAAGCCGTCGACACGTCGGAGCTGCTTAAACGTGGTGGGCTCCGGGTAGTTTATTACTGTCTGAATTTTGTCACTTAGTGGCTCGATCCCTGTGACCGGATTGTGATGACTGAGAAAATCAATGTTGGAGGCACCGAAAACACATTTTTTGTGCGTTGAGCGTAACATCGTGTTGTGCCAAACGATCAAAAAGTGCTCGGTGTGCCAGATGTTCCATACACGATGAACTAGCCACTAGAATATCGTCTAAGTAAACAAGAACAGAATCTAAATCTCTACAAACTTTGTTAATGAAACGTTGGAAAGACTGTGCGGCGTTGCCTAAACCGAATGAAATTCAGAGGATTTCGAAAAAACAAATAGTGTAACTGCGGCTGTTTTGGGGATGTCGGCCTCTGCTACCGGTTTCTGGATTTATCCGCGAACCAGATCGATGCGGCTAAAGATAGTTTTGCCGACTGAGTCCGACGTGAGATTCGTGATTTGAGGGATCAGGTACCTATCCGGGGTTGTCACGTGGTTGAGCGCACGATAATCTCCACATAGATGCCATTCGTTGAGCGACGTTTTGGGAACCATATGGAGAGGGGACGCCCATGAACTTTTAGAGGGGCGTATGATGCCCATATTCAGCATGTGCTGAAACTGCGCTTGCGGTGTGCAACTTATCTGGGGCGAATCGACGTAGACGTGCATGAACCAGAGAACCTCGAATGGCGATATGGTGCACCACCTCCGTCGAGATAGGCGGCAGCTCGGTGCTGGGACGGACGAGGAAAGGGAAGTCGCGGAATAACGATGAATGAGGCGAACCAACGTCTGAAAAAGGAAGTGTATATTCTGCGTTTTCGAGTATTTCAGGGAACCGACGAATACTCCAAAAGTGACTGAGTCTCTAACTTGTCGCTGGTGGGGATCTACGATTAGACTGTGGTGTTGTAAAATGTCCAGGCTAAGTATGGCGTGAGGAACCCGAGCGACCACGAAAATCCGAGATAAGGCGCTTCTCACACCTAGGTCTTACTTCAGTAGCCGCTGTCCATAGGTTTGGATAAAGGTACCGTTGACTGCCTGCAAAGTCAGTACTGTTGGGTTGACAGCAACCTGTTTAGTGAACGGGATAATACTTACTTGGGCTCCGGTATCTACCATAAACTTAGGCTGGGACGAGTTATCGTAGATAAAATATAGCCGATAAGGTGTGGGAGAGCCGGTTGAGGTAGTCGCCGTGCCCTGCAGGGCTGCTATTTTTCCTACTGGTTTTTGAACGAACACTGCGGTTCGCACTTCCTAGCTTAATTACTGAAGCGTCTGTGGTAATAGAGTAACGAGAAGGCAATTTGGCTGACAAAACGTTTATTGTTTCAATTCAAAAACAAATGATGTATCCGTTCAATTATAAACAATTAATTCTTAACCTTACGGCAGGATGATTCATTCCTCATCCTGTTGGTCAATCTCTGTTGGTGTTGATCCGCATTTGGCACGTACATTGCCTCTTCTTCCGCGTACCCTTTCGACTGGTTTCACCCAATCGTATTGTGAGATACGTTGATTAACAGCTCCAACGTTGTGGTAGTTGGTGGATATCATTATCGCTAGATGCGGATTGTCCGTCGGGCTGTAATTGTCGATTCCTTCGTTTCGAGTGGTAGTCGACATTGTTTCGCGAAGTACTTCCAGCCGCTATGTCTACGCATATGGTTAGATGGGCCTGATTCTTGATCCGTTCGCTATCCGGGGCTCCCTTTGTACCAACTTTTATCCCAATAGCACAGACCACCTATAGATGGCGTACGTTAACGTCCGTTACTTTACCGGTATCGGTTGCAGGTCTTGCGGGTAGTCTGCAGATTATTGATTGTCGTTTGCATAAAGGTTATAGTTAAGCAAAGGTCTTCCAACTACATAGAAAAAGCTGTCCGTTTGCCATGCGCTAGACAGAGAGCTTAACAGGACCTGGATTAGGAAGCGTTGAGTGAACCATGATTGGTTCACGACTCCCAATGTTCGCCATTGTGGGCTGAAAAAGTTGAGCTTGCGCCAAGGCTCGGTCTGCAGCTTCGGCTAGTTGATCGAGACCGGTACCCTAATATGGATCCAGAGTGCTTTGTTGTCGGTTGAATACTTATACTCGGGGATGGTCATACTGAACCGTAAATATACGATATGAGGTTGTCGAACCGATTGCAAAAGTATAACCAAAAGGATCTCAGGAGAACAAATTGGTTCGGAAAATGCTTAAATTGAATCGGAGATGACTGTTAAATCACAATCCAACAATAAATATACGCTAAAGTTATGTGTGAATGATACGGATCCCTAAGGAATTTACGACCAAATACTAGAAATGTGACCTGAAGAAATTGAAATTCTCCGGAACAAAATATTCCCAACGTAAATAAAGAATACGAGGGCTCACCAATTTGTAGTCGCCAGCTTATCGGTACCCGGAGATAATACGTCTATATCATAAACAACCGTTGTATGAAGGCAAACCAGACAATTCACAAAACGGAGGACGGTTATATTGTGTTAACCTGCAGAGATGCGAAAGCGTGAGCCAGCGTGCGAAAAGTGAAAGCAAACACGTGCTAACCAAAGAGGTGGTTTGTGCGATAAAAAATGAATGTGAGGGAGGAAATGTACATGTAGAACGGGAGTTGGTTGGTGTCACAACAAGAGCACTTCTCGCTGGTGAGGATGACTAAGATGGAGATTCTGATAATATCAATGATGGTATATTCGTTTCTTTCGTTTTCATTTTACAGAGATAAAGTTCAGTTTCATTTTAATTGACCCTTAGTTTGGCGAGGAATTTTTGTTCGCCAAATTCGTTTTCCTAACACTAACCATCTCCATCTCCTACATACGTTTAAAAAATGAAGATAGTTTCTTACAGTTTATTATGAATAATTCACGTTAAGATTTAAATACAATAAATGACAAACAACGTATGGAAATTATTCAAATATGTTTTTGTAGACTTATGGCCAGTACCTTTTAGTCCTGAATAAATCTATCATGCGTTGATGATTGTGACTTCTCCAGTATGTTTAACGTTATTTTAGGTGTATTTCATTGTTGAATTGGTCGATAATACGATAGCCACAGTGCACTAAAAGCAATTCATCTCAGAAAGTGAGGTTTTATGGCATAAATCGGAGCAATTATCAACTAAAAGGCTATGTAAACTGTTGGAAGCCGCGGTGGACCTCCTACTGGGGATAACGGGGAACAAAGTGCACATGCTACGAACAATTGGTCAGTTTTAGTTGTTGAAGCGCTTCATATCGTCGACAATCATTTGAAAACGCTCCATTATTAGGAGTGCTACTAAGAAGAAACGGAAGTACCATTCTCCGATGTTAATGGACCAATGTTTGCAAAATCCGAATGAAAAGTGTGAGTGCTTGTGAATAACCCTAATAGACTGTCCACGGTGTTCCCGTTACCTTATGTGACTTCGAGTTGGAATGGCCTACCGCGAGGTCGAGTTAACAGTTTTACTCGCGGAAACCATCATATTCCATTTACCCAAGGGGTCCATGGTCAGCAATTCAGTTTAGCAGCTTGATCTTGAGGTAAGTAGACTGCAGAGTTGACGTATCGCACTCTGGAAACAACAATAAAAGCGTATCAGAACCAGATACCGAAAAAGAGAAATATCCTCCACTGACATGGTAAGACTTATTCATTTCCAATATTTTATAACACATTCAAAAAGCGTCTGATTTATAATGCCAAGTGTATTTCATGTTGAGATTTTGAAAATCCTTCCAAACCCATGATGATTTAAGGTGACATAACTCTATCTGAGTGTTGCTTCTCTATTGACATTTCTCAATCACAAACACCATACACTATTCTTTATCTTTAATTCGATGCCCGGCACAATTGAATTTTGCGTGGTCAGAGACCGTGAGCGACTGTTTGGCTCTATCTTGACATCAAATTTGGCTTGCTTGCTTGAGTGCTTTTGGCCGCATATTTGAGGTTTGCTGTAATGTACATTTTGCAATGATTTCGCTAATTCAGTACCGTAGATCATTACAGATCAATCGTGTTTTGTTTCGGAATTCGTATCAGTTTCGGCTACGCGTCACTCAAGTGCGGAATGGCAATACTGTCAATTCATTCGCCAATACGAAATTTTCGTTGAATGCAAAACTGACAATGCAGGGCAAAGGTTTCTGTTTTTACTACACTACTGTCAGGGGAAGTCTAAGAAGGCCATACAAGAGTGTGTAATGCTGGACCCGGAAGTGGGCTACTCTAGAGCCAGAAATATGCTGAAGGGAATGTTCGGTCAACCATTCCGAGTGGCGCGAAACATGATTGAGGGAGGGCTAACAGAGGCGAGGCGCACACGAGGCGATACCAGGTCTCTAGCAAACCTGGTCATCAAGATGCAGAACTGCAGTATCGCTCTAAACCACCTCAAATATCGGTCGGACCTGGATGCAATTCACACGCTGGAATCGATTGTCAGATGTTTGCCGGCCGAAATGCAGACAGCCCGGGCAACCGAGACCAATCGAATCGAGAAAAAGAACAGAAAGGAAACCTTTGACGAACTCGCCCAATTCATAGGTTTCCAATCTCGCATAGCAAATAGTCGATTCGGTCAACTGGCGAGGAAAAGCATCAGGACTGCTAGGCGTTCAACCAACTTCACACCGTCTTGAATTTGAGGTCTCCATCCACCACAACTGGGCGAGCACCAACTTAATCTCATATGACACACAAAAACCGACTAAGTGTAAACTGTGCTCAGGTGTCCACAAGATTGCTACCCGCCCAGAGTTTTTGGCAATGAAAGTGATGGACCGCTGGACAGTAGCTAAAAGGATAGGATCCTGCTTTGTGTGCCTGAAAGATACCCACAGAGCAGCCCTTTGTAGAAACCGAACCAACTGTGGTCAAGAAAATTGCAGGGTTCGGCATCGCCCCTTATTACACCACGATGGATGAGTCCAGCCGCGAACAAATAATGGCCGGGTCGATAGAACCGACGAATGCTCTGCGGGGGATACACCAAAATTTGTCTGCACTATCGGACGGGTGTCAAGTGGGCCGGTCCGCTTGGGAATAATACCAATCCAAGTGAAAACTCCGCATGGTATGGTGCAAGCAGTGGCGTTTCTAGATAATGGTTTGGATACCACCCTCGCGAGAGAGAGCTTTGCACGAGAACACAACCTGGGTGGACAAACCGCCTCATCGGTAATCAGCACGGTAAATGGGACACGAGCAGTTCGAACTTCTCAACTGAGTTTGAAGTTAGCTCCCACATCGGAGGAAAACAAGATAGAGGTGCACCAGGCATTTACTATCGCCGAACTACCAATGAGAGTTTCCGAAAGTATCCGGTCGTAGCGCGGCGCTGGCCTCACCTCCACGATCTGCCATTCGAGGATGTTCCGGACACCCGAGTAGACATATTGATCGTCTGTGATGTACCCGAGGCACATTGGGTTCTGGACCAAAGGATAAGAGACTGTAGAGATCCGTATGCTGGTCGCCCGATGTTTGGTTGGATACTCTGCAGGCCGCTCGGTCATGGTGGTAATTATTCCGCCCCGATCAACTTAATCTCGCGGCCAGATAATCCCAAAGGAGACGACCTGGATCGGCTTTACAACCACGAGTTCGGAGACATGGCAGATGACCGAGTATCTATGTCGAGGGAAGACCGAGCGGCCCCGGCTGTCGTCACCGGAACGACACGGCACCCCCCAGTTTGAAGTACCATTACTTCAACTGAAATTTGACCTTTGAGGCCTTGACCTTGTGCCGTACGTTCGAAATTTGATCCTACCTTGCTGTCCAATTTATCGTTAGCCTATATCCCCCACTGTTCCCAATTTGCCTTTCTGAATTTAGAAAATTTTACTATTCCTCCTGAACTTTTAGACATGTTGTCCCTTCATCAGCTTCCTTTGTCTCTAGACGAAGACACCTTACCAATGCTTCAAGACGAGGCTACCCTTAGTTCGGAGGACTCTCGGGCCGATCTGTTAGGACTTATTCACGAAGAAGCCTTGGAAATAAAAGACCTTAAAGCTAGGCCGTGACCAACTCGCCAACTAACAAGCTCTGCTTCTAACATCTGTCCCAACATCCTGCGCTGCAGACACGGCTCATAAGCTTTCGCAGCAAGAAATACTGGATGCCGCAAAGAAACTAAAGGATAGCGAACTTTGCACCTAGCGGGTTATATTTTAAAGGTGGTTCTCTGTGTCTGACACTCTGGAAAGTAAATATAAGCATATTTTCAGCCATCTAGAACCGCATAAGTACAAATCCATTAGCTGTACTTGGCTAACCACCAAAGGTTCACGGAGACGTTTGGGATTTCTTGTCGAATTGGAGTCTTCCAAGCTCGCGAAGCACCCACCCTAAAACGCTCCTGGTTAGGTCTGAGAGATGTCTCCATAGACAAAGGATTGAATGTGAGACTCTCACAGCTCAAGCTGAAAGGCCCCGAAAGTTGACCCCAGAGATACCGAACTATTGAGAAGTGCTATCATAAT
>UZAN01054223.1:0-13713 GCA_900618425.1 Echinostoma caproni | reverse complement strand
TACATACATACATACATACATACATACATACATACATACATACATACATACATACATACATACATACATACATAAATACATACATATAAAGTCAAAGTCAAAGTTTTATTATGGGCGATTTAACAAAGGCAAAGCTTATCACGTCCCTTAGGAGTTTTACAGAATATTTTGAATAACTTCACAAAGAGGAAATAATAATGATAATTTGTATGATAACTCACGGATGTCGAAATGTTCAGTGTTCCAATGCTTTATCAAGTTGCGAGCTAAATAGTTCAACTGTAGGAGCACACACTACATCAGATGGAAGAGAATTCCATACACCGCGCACTCTGACAGCAAACGAGTGATACCGGAAATCAAGGGGACTGTTCTGGATCTTCAACTTTATTGGATATTCCCTGAGGTGATCATTTTTAGATGTAGTTAGCATAGAACGGCAATGGTGGCTGGGTTGATGCAGTATGTGATATGCCAAGATTAGGTCCCCCCAAAGTCGACCTTACTGAGGTGAGTAAAGCCCCCCAATATTTGCAGTTTTGAGGAGTATGTTTTGTTATACAGATCTTTTACCAATTTTGTTGCCAGCCTTCGCGGACGTTCTAGAGCCTTCTTGTCGCGGTTCAACCATGGATTCCATGCTTAAACGGCGTACTCCGAGTCTTGCTGAATGAACGCTGATAGCAAGCGTGGGAACAGTGCTCTTTCGAACTGCCCGAAAACACGTCTGAGTAGTCCAACTTGCTTTAGAGCGATGGATGACGCTCTGCCACAGTGCGTGGAACATCCTACACCCTCCTGTACTATAACTCCTAAATCCCTTTCGTCATTGGCACGCGGTATTATTTGGTTCCCCAGAACATGGGAGAAACAAGTCTTGTGCTGCATGGAGATAGCTCTGCATTTAGAAACGTTGAACTCGATGTCATTGGCGACTGACCATCGGTGGGCTGCGTCCATCGTTTGTTGGAGTGCTACATAATCATCTGTGTGTTACAGTTCTCCAGATCTTTGCGTCGTCCGATAATGGCAGTGTATTAGGCCGAGGGAAATGTGGCAGGTCGTCCATAAATGCAAGAAAGAGACGAGGCCGTGGTACGGATCCTTGAGGAACCCCTCGAGCAGCGGTGATAGGCTTAGATAATCAATTACAAACAGGAACTGTCATGGCTCTTTGTCGGAGAAACTCCTCGATCCAGTCGATTACCAAACCTCTTACTCCGTAGTTGTAGAGTTTTTACAGTAGAATTTGGTGAATTACTTGATCAAATACCTTGGAGAAGTCCAAATAAACTATATCCAATGGCTGGCTTGCATCAACGGATTTTGTCCCGTGCAAGGAGCAGGTTTGTGGTGCACGAACGCTTGTGCCGAAATCCGTGCTGGGATGGAGACAAAAGGTCATGCTTCTCCAGATACTCCATCAACAGATCTGCCACAATAGCCTCCATGACTTTCGATAATATCGGAAGAAGTGTAACAGAGCGGTAGTTGGCTGGATCACTGCGAGATCCCTCTTTGTAAATGGGAGAAATCACCCCTTCCGTCCATGACTGCGGAATGTGTCACCAAAGGATCTTGATCGTCTTCTGGGAAGACCCATTGCTTAAGTACTGCCAGGTTTTGCGACTTTTTAATGTGTATGATGGCACGAGTGCAGCTCTTTCGGTTTTCTTGGGTAGATGCGTAGCCTATATAATCAAAGTCAATACTACATGATCACTACGTCTTAGTGGAGACGTGACATTGACAGATTCTACCATCATCTCCTCGTTTGTCAACACTAAATCCAGCGTTGATGGTACGTGACCTGCTTCAAATCTGGTGGGTTGTATTACGTGGGTGAACTTGAATGATAATGCATTCCTCATGGCTTGCAACAGAATCTCATTGGCTGAATCTGAGGGTGCGAGAGGTCGGGACACGACACCGATCAGACACCTATCGTTTTTGGAGAGTCTTAGTGAACACCGTAATGAATCTGAGGATGCATCGAGAATATCAAGCTTTTCTTACTGTAAATCGTTTCGATGATAAAGTAGCACTCCACCACCTCGTGTAGGACGATCACGTCTGAGCAGCGACATTTCTGAAAGACCCAATTCCGAGTCGATAATGTCGGTGATCAGGCAGGTTTCAGTAACAGCAACAATGTCAAATCGATTAGTTTTCCAACGAAGTTCCATCTCGGTGAATTTGTTAAGGTGACCTCGGGCACTACTACAANTCCACCACCTCGTGTAGGACGATCACGTCTGAGCAGTGACATTTCTGAAAGACCCAATTCCGAGTCGATAATGTCGGTGATCAGGCAGGCTTCAGTAACAGCAAAAATGTCAAATTGATTAGTTTTCCAACGAAGTTAAGATGACCTCGGGCACTACTACAAAAACATGAAAGATACTGTTGACAAATAAATCTATTTGTACATGTGAGGGTGTTTCTGCCGACCAACTTGCGGTCGACCAACATTGGCTTTTTGTATGATTAGCATCGTCGGTGCTGTTTGGTGACTGTGGAGTGATAAAAACCGCACCAGCCGAGGAACGTGTCGTGTTAGTATCGGCTTCCCTTTTTGGACTTTTCTGGGATCCAGTATTATGTGGTGGTATCAGGAGCCATTCCGACGGACCCCTTTTTCTATTCACCTTCCACGACTGTAATACGAAGTTGGCCATTTCTGGCGTTCTGAGGGTCACTTTCGTTATCCTCAGGCCGTTTTATAGCGGTAGTTCGGTGAGCTGCGTAAATGACTAATTGCCGTAGTAAGGACCTGGGTACAATTAATTAGTTCTTGAATTAAACTCCATTCCTTACAATCGTTTTGTTGGCATAGAGATTCATCTGGATCGTCCAGTTGAAAGACTCAATGAATTAGAACAACCCGTTTGTTCTCCAATTGCCGTGCATTTGTTGGGTCAGTGCGGTATTGTGCACGCTCCGTCCAGGGTGTATCTAGGAATATCTATGACGTACACGAATCTTTCTTTAAGAAGGTAACTAGAGAGGAGAGCTTTTTCAGTCAATCGTGGCTCCCCGGCATGCGGTGACGACGGATGGCGGAATAGTGGCACGATGCCCACTGGGTGAACGTCAATACCCATTTGTTTACATAAATCAGTCCAGCGATCAAGCTCCTCTATTTGTTTCTCCCTTAGTGTATTTGTTGTAGGCTCTGGCACGTAGGCGCAAATTGCTGTCATTTTGGGGTTGTAAATCGCTTTCTTCACCTTCTGCACTGGATTGTGAGCCTGAATAATGGGTGCTTTAGCTCAATGATTTGTGCAAACTTTTGATCACAGGTATTATCAGGTAGTGTCTTTGCATCGTCGTATAGTTCGAGACTAGACATGCAACGTGCCGTATTGCGGTGATATGATACTATCGACATTTTGTCCGGAGAATCAGTTCGAAAGTGCGGCCCGAAATTGACCGATGTTGGCTTCAGACTCCGATTATAACANCCCCCAGGGTGTATCTAGAAATATCTATGACGTACACAAATCTTTCTTTAGAAGGTAACTAGAGAGGAGAGCTTTTTCAGGTCCTTCTCGTCTGTAACTGTTACGAGAGTCAATCGTGGCTCCCCGGCATGCGGTGACGACGGATGGCGGAATAGCGGCACGATGCCCACTGGGTGAACGTCAATACCCATTTGTTTACATAAATCAGTCCAGCGATCAAGCTCCTCTATTTGTTTCTCCTTTAGTGTATTTGTTGTAGGCTCTGGCAGGTAGGCGAAAATTGCTGTCATTTTGGGGTTGTAAATTGCTTTCTTCACCTTCTGCACTGGATTGTGAGCCTGAATAATGGGTGCTTTAGGCTCAATGATTTGTGCAAACTTTTGATCACAGGTATTATCAGGTAGTGTCTTTGCATCGTCGTATAGTTCGAGACTAGACATGCAACGTGCCGTATTGCGGTGATATGATACTATCGACATTTTGTCCGGAGAATCAGTTCGAAAGTGCGGCCCGAAATTGACCGATGTTGGCTTCAGACTCCGATTATAACAGATACTTATGTGATTTATACTACTTTATTCCTTCGGCTTTTCAAAAAGTGGAATATTTTGAATATTTTGTTAGGTTGTCTGAGGGGTACAACATTTAAGACATTTCAGTGTGGTTACTGAAATTTGCGGAGGCTCTAGCCATTCGTACCCTCATTCTCAATCNCATGCAATCAACGTGAATGGTAAATCACATTAGCTATTCCTTGGGGATTACCCCTCCCCCCCCACACACACACTCTTTCCCGTTCTTTGTGTTACCGTGTCGTGTTGTGCGTTGTTATTAGCAATCATATCTTCATTTCACGGTAGTTATCTCACTGACTATATAAAAATGACTTTGACTGCAGTATGCACGTGTACAGATACAGCGAAATGACCATGTATACATCGTGCAAACCCATGTCTCTGACTTCTTTATTCAAAATTCATTAAAGTAAATAAGTAGGCCACTGCTTTGCATCGGAACTTTTAAGGAATTTCCTAAATTCATGTCATGGTAAACATATTCGTAAGTGCAAAATAATGGGCCAATGACTCTAAATTGTAAATGCATTTTCAAAAAATTTCACATTCTTCTTCCTGACTTCTCCGCATTATGCATCTAAAAGCAGTTATCTGGACTGAAAAGATTTAATATCTCAAACTTGTTCAACAATGCCCACCTATTTCGACGAACAAAACGAGAACACTGTTGGTAAAAATTGTTATATATATATGGTAAAAAATTAAAATCAGTCTGGTACAATCAAAATGCTTAACTGTTTCTTCGTACATCACTGTTTTTTCTGGATAGCTGTCATCTTTTACCTTTTAACAATGTTGAATGAACAATAGAATATGGTGAATTGTCGGGAAACCATTTGACAAACAGCACATTTTTAGTGCCCTCAGAAATCAAATTATCCTGAAACCTATCCCATTATTTAGTTAGAGTGATTAATTTTAAAACAGGGTGTTTTGTTTCTTGCATCGAAGAGAATCATCTTTCCCTGCAGAACAACCTGGTAACTGTTCATTCTCAAACAGTCCATTTGGTAAAAAATTGAATTGCAATAGCGCATTGAACAGAAGGTTCAATACGTAATGTTATGCTTCGTTCGACGGGGGAGTTTGAGTTCTTTAACAGCAGTTAACGAAAACAATGAAATCACAAACAATACTTACCCAAATGAGGCGTGACCATAGGGGAGTAGTAATTTATTTTCACTTTATTTAAACGCTTCTAAAACTACTTGAAAATTACCCGTTATTTCCCTTTTATTAATATAATATAATCATCGAAATAGTCCCACAGAGCACAGTCTAAACAAAACAACAGGGTGGTGAGCAAACTTGTTTTCAGGGATTCGTATTCTTGTCAATATATCATAATACTTGAGTATGATAGCATTGAGAAAACGAGTCGGTGAACAAACTACTGTTTTCGGATATTCGCAGACACGCTCTTACATATCATGCAGTGCAAAAATGCTTTCAAAATGATAGCCATTGGCTCAGTTTATGGTCATTAATCGGAGGTAGAGAGAAGAGGGTGTGTGTGTGTGGATATTTATGCATGGATACATGTATATGTGTGTAAGAATGTTTAGTATGTTACTTGATGTGACCTTCCCCACTTGAGTCAAATGACACACCAAATTCTGTTTTGGTTTTCACACTGAGCCAAGGCAATCGGAGCGCCTGCATCAGTCATTTTTAGGCACACAGGTTTGGACAAAGTAAGCGAATGGCGATAACCTGGGCCATAGCTAGTATCCAAACTTGGGCCGCCATCGACCGATTGAGTGGAATGCGATAAACAACTTCGAAATGTTTCCCCGGTTCCGTTTTGTGTTCGATATCGAGGAGGTGACCGACAATCGCGCTGGAGATACCGCCGGTTTTCCCTTGAATTAACTATCGCGGATGATGCTCCTTAATGTGTTGAAACGAACGCCTTACCGTAAAACTTAGCATGTGCCACAGGTGCACTTAAAACAGTAAATTATCATAGATGAGGTCAGTTTCTACAGTTTGTCTTTCACTTGAATTCGCATCACCGGTGACGCTGAGAACACCGCTCTGAGCCATGCTGCTGGGAAAGTGGAATTTACAGCTGTTCTCAATAACTGTACTGGGCTTGGTGTGTGCGAGTTTCCCTTGAACGGAATCCGTATAAATAGTTGTTTCTTGTGGACAAATGGGGTTTTCCTTCTGCTGAGTGAGCCAAATATTTCTATCGATTAACTTTTCCGTACATCCATTTCCGAAGGTTTTTGCCGCTTAAAGTAAAAGAAGCCTTTTTCGTTGCCTAGAGAACAGGACAAGGAAGAAATGCAGTAAGGACACGCTAGAAGAGCTTTGTACTGTAAGATCAATCTTTGCACGTAACGAGAATCCGGAGTGCTTAGTCAACAAGATGATTCAGTGAGCACTGAGGTTGAGAAAAAAGCCGTGTACCTTTCTTTGCCGTTCAGAGGGGGCACATCAGCAGCAGATTATCCAACGCCGTTGATAAAACTTTCAATGCATCCAAACTTCGTGTTGTTCAAGTCCATGTCAATCGTGTGTTTGCGATAGAAGGACAACGTTCCCGATTCTGTGGTCTCATTTTGTGAATAGTCTTTTACTTGTTCCTGTGGAACATTGGGCCTCGCGGTCAGGTGATTTTCTGAACAGATTCGTGAACACCAATATGCGTAGCTGAACACCGGAACGATTAAGTCGCTCGCCAGTGCAGTGGTTTCACACCTAGGTGAAACAAATCACACTGTGAAAGTGACTGAAGCTTTCCGCCCCTGTACACAGTTCATGGGCGATTATCGAGGCAAGTTCACCGTTGGATGCTAGCCGAAGCAGAAGCGTCGAGTATTCGTTTGCACAACCCCCTCTCCATGTATGTGTACAAAAACAATTTGTGCAGGCGCTAAAGCGTCCCTGGCCCATTCCACCACCAGCGTCCACACACCTTATCACAAATAATCTCGATGACTAACAACTATGTGATCGTGGTGAATCTGATTTCCAGTCTCATGATGAAATCGCTTCGAGTAATCTGTGATGAGATTTTATTTTGTACAGATAAATGGAGGATTTGATTCGATTATGTGATGAATTTGTCGTGTGAAAGAGTCATGAGCTGGAAAGCTAGGAAGCACCAATGCATGGCTGTGTTGACTTTGTTGGGTCTGATCAACAGTACGAATCCATCAACCGTCCAGTGATTCCCAGCTTAAATACGAACCACTGAACACGAGCTTGTTCACCACTATGTTGTTTTGGTTGAAATATAAGTTTCCATACCAAAATGTTATAAGAGTCGAAGATAAGAAACAATGGTGTAGTGATCGCCCTGGTTCAGCGTATTTGTGAGTGTGCCTGGGGTGTATATTTCATGGAATTAAGGCTTACTAGTGATACATACAGTATACATGTAGTATATGCAGTAACTGCATTGAGAACGTCACCTCGATTGGTGATGAAATTTTTGCAATACAGTTGCCAAGCTCGGCAAACAACTGAACATCAAGTTATGCTATCCGAGCTACAAAAACAGCAATCAACACCGGTGTTTACAAAACCGTCATATATATGTATATAATGAACAATTGTTTGGCGTGAGGTTATGTAAATGAAACAACGTTCTACTCGGTTCTGAAGTAACCGAAATATCACCGTGCATGAGAATACAAGTCAATCACGGTTTTTTCCACCTATGTCATACCACGTGCTCCGTTTTGACAACGTAAGTGTTACAGCGTTTGGTTTTTACCGGGAACTCGAGTAGTTATACAGTTAAAAGCGTGGGTAGAAATTTATCGTAACATAAAGGGCCGGATATGAGAAATCGTCATTTATTGTTTTGATCAACCGAATACCTGCGGCTCTCTTACAATGCGATGGGCAATCTGTTTCGAGTTCCTCCTGATCCAATTGAGATCGTCAGAGAGAAGGAGGGAGAATTTCCCGAACAGTTGTTGATGGGAGAATGTTGACCGGAGGATAATGAGTCCGTGGGAACATTCAATGCTTGCTACTTGACAGAATTCAGTCGGATTAATTTGGACTAAGATATGTGCGTCGTCGTCCGAATGCACCGATTGACTATTCTGTCTTACAACCCCGATCTGTCTGCGTCCTGATCCCGAAAAATTTTTATTGATGTTTTTAATGTTTTAGTACTTTCGACTAAAAACTCAAAGCATTTAGCCCAACTGATAGAAAGAAGCTTTAGAGGGCATTTAAAAGTTGTTTACACTTCGACCCTTCTATTCTGTTTACAGTTCGTTTTTGGGGCATTTCAAATGGTGTTTGGTTTATTTTGCTATTTTCCAAACAGTGATTCCAACACAGTGCAGCACTTAGTCACGGGATTTTCGTCTAGTGTACAACCAAGTGCACACAGGAACAAGTCACAGCATTTGTACAAATCGCTTTAGAATCTATCTAGCACCAACTGCACACCACACACCCCCCCGCCGCCAACCCCATGATGAACATGATTATGGAAGAGGTCCAATACGATTTATTCTCACATTTCTCTCGTTTTCTCTTTCGTCTTCAGTCAACCGCAACTGTCCATCCCACGTGATGTGAACATTCTTTCGTCAGATATGGGCCCGTATCAACAATACTTTGTCATCAATATGGCAAGGCATAATATGAAATTTCTACCTGATATGAAGGTAGGTCACCGAGATTGAAACACTGTCTGTTCATCTTTTGATTGACCATAAATCTCAGCACCATGATTCAGTATGTTCCGGTCGAATCGATTGAATCTG
Source organism: Echinostoma caproni (assembly GCA_900618425.1). Lineage (NCBI taxonomy): Eukaryota > Metazoa > Platyhelminthes > Trematoda > Plagiorchiida > Echinostomatidae > Echinostoma > Echinostoma caproni. The sequence continues at coordinate 4,935 of UZAN01054223.1, read as the reverse complement.
GATTGTTTTTATTTCGTGATAAGACCTCAGAACCGATCAGCTAACAATCAAGTCTGATAATTTTATAGAACAAGAGGGAAGAATATCACTCGGTTAAAAACGATAAAGCTTGAGGAATTGCCACTAGCGTCTGGAGTGCACGAACTGGTTTGATGAAGCAGCTGCTGGGACGCTGACCCGGCGGGGGGGAGGGCTACTTATGCGAGTGATAAAAGCGGATAATCGGAAAATCAATTGCGCAAAAGTTGAAGTGGGCCAATTGTGGATGACAACGTCGGGCGTTGAATGCTTGAGATAGGAGTGAGATGCAGCAAACAGTCCGAGAGTTCCACGATTCGGTTTTGAGAACTGGTTAAAGAAGCCCCAGAACATGTGGATAGCGAATTGCACAGGGTCCCACCAAACCAGATGTATTATCGAACTGAACAAACAACATTGAATCGGTCTACCAACAAGATGTGGTGATATGGTCCATACGCGATGACTCGATATCACAGATGTGAATGTTGAAAGATAAATGACAAAGGGTGCTGGTGGTGGCGCAGTGGTTTAGTCGCTGTCACAGGCGTGCTTTGGATCGTATGGTTTGAGGTTCGAGCCCCACCACCATCACCCAACTTTGGTGGTAAGCAGCTGTGCTGTTGTGCGGTTCAATACCACACCTAACCTATCGGGGCCTTATGTGGTTCACCACTCTAAGTCTCGCGGGGCTCAGGTTACCGGTCTCCATCATTGAACAGCAGGTCCTCGTGACTATAGGGTTCCACCCCGTCTGCTGTACATCACACGACAGTGTGTAATTTAAAAAAACAGCTGCAACCGCATGTGTTCCAAATTGGTTGTGTCAGTGAGCATCGAGCACTCCAGGGTGTGTTGCATGATCGGTAAGCGATTGCTGAAGACTAACTAGAAAGAAAACCCCAACCAGTTCAAAGTTCACACACCGAAGAAGGTGGAGTAGAGATGAGCTCATATTCTGTCTCAATATCCGGTACAAATGGAGATGATTTGTTGCGGTACATGAAACCTCAATAAAGAAGTTGTGAACGATAAGGTTGCAATGGATCAGGGAAGGCATTTTTGTTAGAAATGAACAGTTTTGTGGTGAATACGTTTTGCCATAGTGATTTGGTTGGTAAAAGCTATCAGAAGCCATTTTAGTGCGTGATGTGATGAGATATGTCGGTTTGGCGGATATGGCGCAATTCAGTCATCCAAAAAGGAACTTCAGTCAGCCTAAGCTGCTCAATCTACGGTGTTTCCAATTGTCTTATTGGCTACGACCTGATAGATTCCAAAACAAGGGCTTGAGGCAAGTGCAATCAAGAAAAAAAATTGTATACTGACTGGAACTGACTATCCTTTAGACTACACCTTCATACACAATCCTCAGCTTATCCCGTCGACCATACACTCGGAAACATTAGACTCGAATTTCGCTCTTATTAGAGCTCATCAGTAGTGTATATCCGCTGTCCAATCTGAGCCCTGAACCCCGAACCCATTGCATAGAAAGAATGTGTGTATTACCACTGTGTCAACCAGCTCAAGCCATGGCTGAACCGAATCGCCAATTCATTTTTGTTCATGTATCGTCTTTAGTGATGGTCGGTCAGTTCATTTGGCCCGACAGCAACGAAGGGAGACAGATGACAATCTGTTAACTCCAATTGAAAGACTTCCACAAAATCAATTCTTCCGTGCAGGTTACGGACTGACTTGCCGCAAACCCACTGGGCTAGATTGATAATTCGCATTTAACTGACAGCTACTTGCGAATAGTGGTTTGTGATAACCGATATGGATTTGACCTGGCCATGGAATTCACCTTCACGCGCGATGGTTGACGAGATGAACTGAGGATTTTTGCATGGAAGTGAAGCTCGAAGGATAAATTGTATTGTATAAATTGTATTATAAATGACTAGTGCAGGTGATTGTGCTACATTGAAGTCAAATATTGTGTTCATCGTTACAATGGGATAAAAAATGAAATGAAAATTAATATACAACAATAATAAAACTTAAATAGGTGTTCATCTTTGCAAGTTTAAAATTAGTTCTTTACAGATCTTCACCGTGTCAATGAGAATACGAGCTAGATAGGGAACAGTAGAGTTACGATAGATGTTTATGCAGGAGGGCAAGCAGCGAAAATTGGATTGAGATAGTCAGTTCAACTCAGTATCCATCATTCCGTCCCACTATTCACAAGTAACTGTGAGTTTAATGCAAATTTCGTATAACATGAAGCATGTAAACCAGTCCCTTTTTCACATTGGATGTTCCATATACTTTACACAAGTATGATGACTCAAGCGTAGACCGTAGTCACCTGTCCGTTTGAGTTTATTTTAAGTTGCTGAGTTGACACAACATAGAAGTAAGTGATATGTACAGGAGGTTTTGTGTGCATTAGTCTTGTTCGTACCATAGCTCAATAAGATGAATGGTGTAGATGCTCAAACCCTTTTTGGGCTGGTGATGGACCAATGGTTGCTGCTGGACAACTCACGCGGATGTACATGTGAGTGGTTACAAACTGGGGTTAGGATGGGATGTGAATAAACTCATGGGATGTAATATCCTTAGTCGTTGAACACAACAATCCAGTGCATTTACACTAGCACGTAGTAAACAAGAAATGACAGTCATTCACTTGCACCGCACCGTTCTACGGACCGTATTACAATCTGAGACACCATGAGCACGTTGTTGTACTAAAACAAAATCGGTCCCTAGCATGATATCTTGGGTAAAGTAAACGTTTATATAATCCGTGACCCGAATGCAATCATTGCTTCGTTCCGGTAGAAATTTGGAACATAATGACATAATAATAATAATCGATCACGTCTTCTGACATTGCGTGTGCCTCGCTCTACTTTGAATTAGACGTAATTATAAAATTTCCCACGTATTCAGTCGATAAAAAAGATTTCCCGCTGATCTCTGGTTTTCACTAAAAAAAATGACGACCTTTTGTTTTCTCTTTCAATACCAGTTCGGTAAAAATGGAACTCCAGTTCAACAACACAACCGTCGATTTCGAAATTCTTCGAAGATTGTGGGTGGGTGAGCTACAGCCTTGCTTAGCCTCGTGTTTTGCGAACGGCAGTTAAAACCCGAACTGTGGTCTTATCGGGGCCGGAAACTGTGTGATGCTGAGCCTACCATGAGATGCAGTGTAGTTTGAAGGTACTACATGTCTTACTCAACCCCCCCTCCCCCTAAAAAAACAAAGTATGGGGAAAAAGTGTTCATAGTTGGCTGAGGTAAGACTAAAAGGTGTTCACTGATCATACCAATTGAAAATTGGTAAGAATGAGGTTTAACTAGTGTAATAACTCCAAAAGGCGGTGCCTGGTCGAGGATAGTTGTTTATTGCAGATTACAGTAGGGATATCACTAATTTGGCATACATATAACGGATATCTCATTTGAAACATGTCATCGCAACTCCCGGCAGCATACCGGGTAATGAATGGAGCAGTCCATAGTTATTCTTTGGGGCACAAAAATTCGCCTTCAATGGTAATGTTAATTTTTGATCGTTAAAGGAAACCGCCGACCGCATTATTTTGCATACTACTTACAAATGTGAGTAGTGCCTCAAAGAACTAGTAATTCCGAATTCCACTAGTCAGGATAAACTTGCCTCGCGGTGTCTTAAGACCTCGTCAATATACATAGCCCTTAACTGTGAATGTGGTTACTAAATAAATTAGTTCTGCTGCCTGCTGCATCAGTGTTTGTTCATTCTATTTGAATCTGTTCCCTTGATTTTGTGGTTACATTCCACATGAAACAATCTAACTACGAAATCCAGAAAGGACACCGCTGTTATGGCAATGACTATCACTTAACCGTCTCAGTCTAACTTGCTTTGCAAGGGGTTTTGGATTGTCATTCTGAGAACGTTCTTTCCCTTCCCACTCCCGTTTTTATTTATTGATTCTGCAGGAAGTGGTCAGTCGAATAAAGATGCGACTGGACTCGGTCTACGGTCCTCTGTGGCATGTATTCATTATTCGCGGTCAATACTGGGCATATTATTCCCATGACACGAGGACCGGATTGGTTTTCAAACGTGACGATTATATCTACCTTATGTACAAATCACCCACAGAAAATTGAAACTGATCGCGCCTCGACTGTCATACAAAAAGCCCTATTCATTATTCCCTGCTGTTGTTTTTATCTTTGTCTTAAATTTTTGGTGAAAATTTGTTCTATTCGTTTCATAACAGGGGCTGGGTGTGATTTCGTTGATAGGTACCTGATGTTGCTGGTTGATAGTAGTACTTGAGCAAGCCTTTGCCGAGATTAATTTCAAAAAAGGTCAAATCGCCGCAATACAACACGCTGCATGTCCAGGGCGATTTGGCTCCATCGAATATGGTGCATACTGCAGAAAACGCAACGTTCCTATAGGGCTTCAGTATGGCAATAAAGTAAATTAAAATGCATTAAAACGGAAAAGATAAAAATAGTAAGGAATAAAAGGATCATTTCACTACGGTAAATACAACCTAAGGTAAAGGTATTTTTGTTGACGCAGGGGAGGGATCTTTCATCGGATAATAGTAGTCGCTTCAACAAACAATAGCAATCTTGTGATTGGTGGGTTGGTGTTGCGTCATCATCAGATGGCAATTTATGGCTCATGACGGGCTATTGTAATTTCGACTGGCCCACTGGACAACATACACCCGAAATCTCTGATCTTTTTGGCAAATCACATATCCGAACCGCTAGCTATTCTGTTTCAACTAATGTTCGACCAAGCAACACTCCCCGAATCATGGAAACAAGGAGTCATTTCTCCCATATACAAAGGTGGTTGTCGTAGTGACCCCGCTAACTATAGACCTGTGACCCTGCTTCCAGTGTTGTCGAAGGTCATGGAGTCAATTGTGGCCGATTCCCTGATAG
>UZAN01054220.1:2171-15745 GCA_900618425.1 Echinostoma caproni | reverse complement strand
GCATTGGTAAACTGCGACGCCTTTCATTTCAAATGCGGAAGCTCAGGCAGTTTCGTGCAACCCAGTCAGTTATTTCTACTTTTGTTTATCAATGTGTTTTCGTCATCTTACTCTACTCTTCCCCGGTTATTTTTCCTGGTTTACTCAAACAGGACTTCGAATTCTTACGCCGCGGTCTAACCATTATTATTCATGTCTCTTCCATTCCTGTGAATGAATGAGCTGTAAAGCTTTCAGAGTATTACGTTACTTCCTGTATGAAATTTGCCTGTCCATGCAGAACTGACACTTTGTCATTCCCATCATTCAACACGCTCCCAGTTCCGCCAAATTTCATCTCGAATTATAGCATACCGCAATTCATCCATAGCGTATCTTGCTCGTCTACTCATAAACAAAGAGCGAACAATAAGTGAACTTTGTCTTAACCTTGGATTATGGATGCCCCCATGCCTGCAAAAACTTTTCTCGCCGTAGAATATGTACATTGTGACGGTTAGCGTGTATGATTTTTAACTGGAATGTGAGCTCCAGCGCTTGCAAAACTTATATAAAATACACAATACAATCACAATGCACACAACAATTTTCAGGTCTGTAAACCGGTTTCTGCAACTACACATCTGCCGTTCTTCTGGACTGTCTGTTGACGGCTTCGCCAGGCACATTGAGAAGATCATTTCTCTCGCAGCCTCCCAATTCATTTCCCGTATTTGAATCACGTCTGATGTTAAGTCCCCTCTCCCTCGCCCAATTCGCCGGATGTTAGATACAAGGGCCAAGCTTTTTGCGAGATAGATGAATACTATCCTGACTGTGTTGGAGTGTTGTTTGAATTGATCGTTTTTTACTGCATCAATTGTGTTTTTATGATTGGTCCATGTAAGACTTTAATTTTGCCCGTTGAACAATCTGAGTGGTTCAGGGTTATATATAAACGCCCGTGATTAATTTCCCAAATGTGATTTGTGTCCAGTGTACTAATGAACATATATCAAGAGCATTTCTTGAAGAACCGAATTTCGACACTGACGCCCGACGGAGATGCTTTTAAACAAGTTATAAACCTCTGCCTACACGAACTTCGGGAGCACTAGAGGTACATTCAGAAAGCTATCCTTACCAATGCTCGAAACCAAAATCCTTTCTTTTTTAAGTACATCCATAACTTGCGTAAGTCCTCTCTCTGTCCCATAGCTCTTACTAACCGAGACGGATCAATTGCATGATCCTTAACAGAGATGGCGGATACCTTCCAATCACACTTCCAGAAAACAGTCAACTCCCCTACGGTGCTCAACCACCTTATGCTGAAGCCATCAGATACAAATTCATCCTTGGGATCCATCGTTTTCTAACAAGATAAGACTGAAAGGACACTCCGGAGCATTAATTCTTACTTCTCCATGGGACCTGACAATATACACCCCAGGTTACTGGTGTACTAGCTGCCCTGTACACTCTTCTCTTCCAACGCAGTATGGGTGAGGGAATCTTTCCCACTAGATGGAAGGAAACTGTTATTTGCCCCATCTACAGAAAAGGAGGTAGACATTTCCCTGTTATCTATCGTCCCATTTCTCTTGTCAGCATCCACAGCAAAGTTTCGAGCGTCTCATAAAAGATGAAATCCTGAAGCATCTTATGGTCAATGACCTAATTTCTCGTTTCCAGCAAGGATTTCTACCTAGCAGGTTGTGATAATCGGAGTAGTATTGAATTTAGGAATACGAGAATCCGTACTGTACTGCTCAGAACTGATTTGGCTCCAACCCGAACTTCGGACACCAATGAAATACACGAGGAATTGATAGCAGCAAATGCTTATGTTCATTGAGGGAATTAGATCACGTTTTATAGAATTTAATAGTCCATATTATTGGTTGAACGAGCATCCTCTAATCACGTAACCGTTTGCACCGACATATCGTATGTGCTAACTCGGATGTCATGTTTGCCCGGTGTACCATTGGTCGAGCTTCTTGAACGGTGATTGGATGATATGAAACTGTACCTGGTCGTGAATGGATTGNTTATTGGTTGAACGAGCATCCTCTAATCACGTAACCGTTTGCACCGACATATCGTATGTGCTAACTCGGATGTCATGTTCACCCGGTCGAGCTTCCTGAACGGTGATCGGATGACATGAAACTGTACCTGATCGTTCGTGGATTGCAGTCACGGAAGTCTGGATCACCACAACTCTCTTTCCTCAAGAGTGCCTCATCAATCTGGCTCGCCTGACGGCTAGATCTGCGGACTGCAATCGTTGGCTCCGTCTGTTCCTGGCGGTGTCTTTGTGTTTCGATTGGTTGTCTCTGCATATCTGACTGATGCGGCTCCGTCGGATGTGCTGATGGGGTATGTAACTGACTGTCTCCCTCGCTTGTCTCTTGATGCCGCTGGTCCGTGGATGATTTGAAGTGGACTTGGTCCATGTGTCGCTTGTGCACAGTAGCATCATTCAAGTCGGTAATTTCCACCATGTCTTGACCCAGTTGTCGTGTGACTATACCAGACGCGGGTCGCAAATCATTACCACGGAAGTATACGACGATACTGGAGTCGAGGCACTGTAGGGAGGATCGCAAGCGTCTGGATTTAAAAAGCATTGCCGGGCTCTCCTTGGTGGTTGTATGTGTTGCGTTTCGGTATTGGAGTAGGAAGTTGTCCACCAACGTTTCCAACTCATGCAGCGTTTTAGGATTGGCAGACGCAATTGCACTCTTGACAGTTTTGACCAGATTCTCTGCCGCTCCGTTCGAACAGGGGTGACGAGGCGTAGTTCGAAGATGTCGGCAACCGATGCTGTCCATCCAAAGCTTCATTTTGGTTGCACAGAACTGAGATCCATTGTCCGTCACAGACACTTGTGGTTCGCATCACTAAACATGCACTTTAGTTGCGGCCTACCATCTCATATTGGCCGCTTATTCTATCTCACCTTATTATGCAGCCGCTAGGCTTCTCTTTGACACGAAAACCGAAATTCCATCGCCTCGGTCAGTAACCTCAATCCTCGTGCTTCACTACCTCAGCTGTTTACTGACATAAACCACATGACGGTGTCACTTCACAGTTCTACTATTTTTTCCAAAATTGAATTTGTGCATGTTCGTGGAGGCGCTGACCCCACGTGAGGTGAGTTCTTGAGCAGGGAGCCGAGTGTGGTGACGCTAGCTTGCGATATGGCACGAACCACGGGGCGACAAATTACAGTTTCCGGACAACTGGAGTATTGCATCCAGGCATGAGCAACAGTACTGGTTTGGGACACACGACTACCAGAGGGTATACAGCGTCACCTCACGAAAATCTTCGTAGGACTTAGGAACCTGAGCTACGTACGAGAGGTTTCGTAGGCTGAAGCTGTTCTTCAAAAGAAAGAGGATGGGAGGGGGTCTAGTGGAAACCTTTAAATTGATAAAAGGATTCAAGACAACTGAGAAACCCCTCTTTAGGTTCAGCACTAAGGGGGCACACATGGGAGCTCGACAAACCCAGTGCAAGTACGACCACCAGAGCACAATTTTTCTCGTGCAGGGTGATTAACGCCTGGAACAAGGTACCTACGGATGTGGTAGCGGCAGGGGCAGTTGCCGTCTTTAAGCTCCGTCCCGACCNCCGACCAGTGTTGTAAGGAAGTGTTTGGAGGATCTCCATCTTTAGGAGTACCCTCAGACTAGTTATTTTGTTTCCTTTTGTCCTGATTTACTCCACTTTTAAAACCCACATTTTGATAGTGTCCTACTGTTCATTTTTCCTGGAGCACGGTTCCTCAACTTCTTTGACTTTTCCGATACCCTGCTGGAGGGATTTACCACGAGGAAGCGTTTGCGACGTCGGATAAGCTTCGTGAACCTGCACATCTCTGAATGATGAGTCAAGCTACCCACAAACATTCCTACGCTTTAGAGCTTCTATAGCTTTTCAAATTCAGCTGAATCCGTTGTTGCTTCAATTTCGATCAGACCTGTATAACTAGTCGCATGCCATTGGGTACATGCATAGTGGGGTACCTCAAGTGTCAGTCCTTGTGCCCTTACTATTCCTACTCTACGTAGATGACGTCAATCAGAATTTGGGAAACCCGTGCTTCACTGGTGACAGAAAATTCATTGACCCGATTGACGCCTAAGTGTGAAACAACCTGGATAAGGTCCATCAATGGGCAACTGAGTGGTATTTACCACTCAATGTGCACTTCAATGGTGAGTTTTATTAGGTTCCGCCTAATCACCCCCCCCCACCACAGGGCCTGAACGGTGCTCGGTTCCACCATCCAGTTCACGGACGACGCTTCCCCGATAAGATCTACTTGGTTCATTCTGCTAAAGTTCCTTCCCCTCTTGTCGGGCACCCAGGCCCCTTCTAGGCTGTGCAATAGACGAACCACAGTACGATTGCTTTACACTAACGGTGCTTCCATTTCGATCTTATCGATATCATTTGAGCACCGAGTTATAACTAGGCCTAATGTCGACTAAGCCTGATCAGCTCTCTGGTTTTCTGGTCTACATGCTGTACTATTGCATGCTCGTAAGGTGTTGAAGTTAGGCGTTCCCCAAATAACCCTCTTGGATCAACCCAGGTTTGCCGGTTTATCTTCGGAGCGGTAAAATCGCCCATGACAAGGAGTTTTGGTGAGTCTCTAGCAACGTCCGTCATAAACTGTCGCAGTTCATTGTCCTCATCTACGTCGGAGGACGGTCCCGGGTATAAACAGGTTATGGACAGTCCTACTTTTACATGGGTTTCAAGTGCTGTATAATAGACTTAATCAGTCGCTTGCCCTTCTTGTTGTCACACTGATCTGCCATGAGTAGCATCACTCCTCCATCAATCCTGCCGTCGTCCTTATCGTTCCCGCAGATGATAAAGTTCGATGGGGCTATTTGACTAACTCGTTCATCTTTTCTTAACCAAGTTTCGGTAGCTGCAATCGCGTCGGCATTGTGCAGCCGCGCTCTCAGTTTGCACCATTTGGTTCCTAAACTTGCCGTGTTAGTATAAGCAGCATGGAAGGGAGCCGTCCTCAGTACTCTGGTGCCAGTATCGGAAGTGACGGTATGGTGCTCGGTAACTAGTCCCGAGTAGCTCCTCCGTTTTTTTAGGTCCCCTCCCTCGTGACCCTATATCCGTTGGTTGTCTTGGCGTACCTCCCGTTAATGTTCCCTGGGTGGTAAGTACGAAGTTGCGACCGCAGGTGTGGCGTATGCAGCTTGTGCATCCTGATGTTCTAACGCGTTCGTACGGGCTTTTTGTTCCCGTGTCACCTAGCTTCTATATCAGCAGTCTTGGTGAGCCTCCTCCGTGTGCGCTCACAGCTCTACTCGGGCTTAAGTGCGGTTTACTTTTATCACNTCCTCTCTTTTTTGTTGATAATATACCCGCCGTAGCAAGGAACCTATCTCGGGGATTTGCAAACCCCAATAGTGGGACTAGGGTGTGTATTGCCCCGACTCTACCATTTCACCAGCCTGAACAATCTCTTCATGACAACATCTTCTGGAATCTCTATCAGCCTAAACATGTTCGCGACGTGATAGCGTACAGCTTAATCCCTCTGCTTGTCTTCTTCAATAAACGGTTCGGGTAGCCCTTTGACTACCACATTTCGATTTCTCCCTCAAAGGNAGGGAAGATTGAGTTACGGTGTGGGAGTTTTGGTTAACAGCGGTTGCTGTAACTTGCGAAAAATTGTGACGCTTAGTGCTGTACGTTACTGGCATCCGATCGTAAGTGATATGAGTTTGCTTGTACATAGGGGTAGGTATTAGGATGTTGCCCCTTTGAAGTTGCCACAACGCGGTGTTAGGGTTGAAGGGAGAAATGCAATCAACCACACTGGGTGAATGCTTGAAATAAGTAATGTCAACCATCAAACACAAAACTCTCCTCCCTATCACTGACCTCTAATAGACGCTTTGTTACCAACGTCTTGTAGGACTTATTCTCACTTTATATATGTACATATTCTTAGGCTAAAAACTACAGAAGCGGAAATGACACCCTATGGTAAATGTGTTTTAAGCCTACAACACTCATCAACAACCGCCTTTATACTTCCAACCCCCAGTCACTAATCCGGTTTCCCTATCTGTGACACATACTGATGCACCAGATGTGCTCACATTTTACTCCTATAACTTTCCATATACAGTTATACCTAGTGTAAAGAACAAAACGCAATTGTCCTGGTCCAAGCGAAATGAAAACGACCTCGTCCGTATGCGTTCAATCAGATAACCCTTCGCTCGTTCTGGATAGCAATAAACAAATCTCAGAGCAACGCGTAGCCTAAATTATCGAGAATCAAGTCGATCCAAAAATAATCTACGGTACTACTTTTGGATTAATCACAAATACATAAAGCAGTCATACCTCTGATAGTGAGTCTGATTCATTATCCAGCCAAAATGTTACAAATATTCACAGAAAATATCTGCGGTAATAAAAAGTAAATAAGAAAATGAGTGATTCGAATTACCGTTCAGATAATTCTGGACTAATAGGAAAATTCTGCACGCTTCAACAGATCAAGCAAAATAATTTTGAGCGTTACAGCCAAAAGCAGTTGAATATAACCGAAAGCAACGGTTAGTCTAACAAAGAACGTCCAATCGAAACTTCGTTCGCAATAAAACAAGAAAAAGCACCGAATCCCATTTAAATATAAGAGCAAAGCAATTGAAGTGTGTGTTCAATAGATATGCTTCACCGTAAAAAAGGTGAAATAGAAGGTTCAGAATAGAAAATTCACCGACATGAAAACCACTGTCGGAAAGAATGCACGAGAGAATGGCGAAGAAAGATAAGGAAGTGCGAGGTAATTTAGAGGAGTTTTCAGTTCTTTTGACTGTTACATTCAGTTCACCCAATGTCGTCTCGTTCACGGACGCAGTTTTCATCGTGTACTTCACTGTCCCATGTTCCTTTATCTGTTTTGGTCTGCGCGACACCAAGCGCAGAAGGTGATGTACGAAACCATGTTCTCTCGTTAAATTTCATCCCGCACCGGTAATTTATTATATGTTTATCTTGTCATTCTTCGTATACTGACAGTTGTCATCTGTAGTGACTCATTTTATTGTGGTTGGGGTGGCCCGGTTGTACCATCACCAAATTATCACCCCTAGGAATATGTGTTCGAATCCCACCCATCCCTATCTTTCTCCATTATGTGTGTATTGTATGGCAGCCCTCTAATTGGTCGCCTCTCCCTTCCTGAAAATTGGTTAATTAAAGAAGTAAAATGAAGAAGAAAAAGCTGTCAGAACCAAACGAAAGGTCAGACTGGATTAAGTTCATACCGGGTACAAACAGACGTTCTGAAACCGATAATCTAATAATTCTAGTTAGACAATCACCCTGCGATTATTAAATCAACTTATCGTACATATTCACCAACATTTATCTTATGAAATGCTCCCCGACTGTCTCCCACCCCTGAGCCTTTTCTCAGCTGGGCTCCAACCCCTGACGTTTTCTATACCTGTCATTCTTTCCAGACTCTCTTAGTAACCAAATACTTTTGGAACCGCTTGGGTCTGAAGAAGGCTTGGGGTCTACATTCACAATGGACAATCTGGATCCGGCAATCGTTCCTGGGCACGGCTGTCTCCACCGATTTGACTGTACGCGTCCGCATTCCGGACCAGGATGAGTATCACACCCCCTGCCTCACCTACTAAGTGTTTTGAGGTTACATGTCGAGCGCGTAGTCACTTCTACATCAAAGCGATCAACGCCTCAATAATATAAATAATACAAAGCAGACAATCCGTTCAAAGTAAATCCCGAAGCCTATTGCTCCTTGTTCACAGACGACAGCTCATCTGGATGAATTCTTAAAGTGTTTATTTAAAAGCCACTCACCGTCTTTTTTGTATCACGGTGCACTTCTTTGGCTTGATAACAGTTATTTCTCTGAAATTTGGCTCTCTCACTTTGAACACTTTCCTTCTGTTTTTTGAACTTGTTTCTACGCATTACCTCCCGGGAGGATATTTCCACATCCAGTACTGTGACCTCCTAAATGCTGTTCACATGACGAACGTTTTGCATTTATCTACTGTCCTCACCAGCTCACCATCAGTACTCCAATATATGACCTTGTGTCATTTGTGTTTCCTTTCCACTGCAAAGCATCACTGCAGTATCTAGTGTACCCATTAGGAATTTACGTTCCTACCCTTTCCGTACTATTACTCAATGTATGGACCTTCCTTTTTACATTACTGTTGTACATTTAATCATGCATTTCCGTATGATTCAAGACTCGCTCGCGTGAAATATACCTATTATTATTGTTGTTATCGTGAGCGTAATCCAAGGAATCTGAACAGAAGAAATGATTATGGAACGGAATAGCACGCTCACCGTCACGCTGCACTCGAACGAGTCAAATGTGAGCGGTCCGGTCGCGATTAAAAATAATGTGGTCTGGATGAAGCACAAACAAACAAAGTCAAATAATGGAATCGATGTGTAAATATACAAATGAAGTTCGACGTCGAAAGTGACTGTATGTATTGGGCGAATCATGCTGAGCGAGTGAAATGTGAAAATCACGAAATTGCGTCGAAGGTGGTTTGACTGGGTTTTACAGGAAGGACTTTCACAGATGGAGAAAAACACCACCCGGAAAATCTAAGAGCTCACATTTTAACTACACGAACAGAGTGGTTGATAAACGAAATCAGCTGCCATAGGGTCTAAGAGAATGTGTGACAAAATCGGGAAGTATGCCACCCGGCAAAATCCTTCCTCGCGTCACAAAATCAAAGGGAATTTCGAGGGAGCACCAATTCCCATCTAAACTACCTAGCCCCTACGATTGTGCCATTCTAGTGTGCCTCTCATCGTTTCCTTCATCTATGACTGCTCAAGAGGTTAGCCACAAGCCGTTTTCCATGACTCACAGCGCCTCTCTCGCTAACCCGGGGGATTCCTCAACTACCTGTGTTCCATTTCTGCTCTGCTTCTTCTCCCTCAGGATAGCAGATTCGACGGATGTCTGTCAGGGTTTTGCCGGACACTGTCTTCACTTCTACTGTATGTACGAGTCCATCTTCGTCCGGGTGGCATTATTTAATGACTCTAAGCGACCATTCAGCTCTTTGTAATCGTTCGTCTGCAACCGGCTCTTTGTCGCCGACTGGAAAGCTTCTTTCCTTAAGTATTCATTTGGGCGCGCACGTAGGGTGGGCAAGTATTCTCAAACCCATGGTTTCCAGAAAACTCGAGCCATGTAGGTTTTCTGCTTCCACCCAGTCGACTAATATTGATCGATTGTTCGAGGTACGCCTATTCAATGGTTCGGTCTCAAAGGTATCACGTCGTTTGGTGTGAGTGCAAGACCTGGAGCTTCATTCGCAACTGTGTTCATGGGTCTTTTGTACCGTATCCGCTCTACCTCGATCAGTGCTCTACCTAAGGTTTCATTGTCGATGGTCTGTTGATTTCATACTATCAATAGTATTCTTCTCACTTATGTTGTCATACGTTCCTACATCCCTCCCCCAAGGCTGGCGCATGGTGGGTTTAAGTGCCAAGAACTACCTGGGGAGGCCAATCGCTTGTGTAGTTCACTCTGGTCAACGCGTGACAGCCACCTTTGCAACTCTTTGGATGCGCCAACGAAGTTGGAACAATTGTCAGAGTAAATGTTGGTCGGGACCCCACATCTGCTGATCAACATTTGGAGCGCCAATAAGAAAGATTCAGTGGATATATTGTACGCCATTTCTAAGTGCACTGTGTGGGATTGCATGCAGGTAAATGAGCAACCGTACGGATCTGCAACTGATCGTCCGTATTTCACCAACAGGGACACGAAGAAGTCTACTCCTGTCTCCACAAACGGCCACCAACCCGCTCGAATCCTGAATTTGGGTAGGGAAGCCATCAGTTATTTCCCGACTACCGCATTATGTCGACGACAGAATAAACATTTGCCGATCGTTCCGTTTATTGCCGTTCTACATCGTTTTATCCAAAACCATTTTCGGACGGTGTTCAACAGATGATTAGTGCCCGTGCACCCATTGCGTACTTGGAGGGGTCAGATGTGCAAACTGTTGATATAGTTACCGGCCGACAGGATAATCGGATGTTTAGTTTCAAACACCATGAAGAATTGTCTAGTCTCCCTCCATCGCGTAGAATCCTTCCACCAAAACGGGGTTCAGTTTTCGTGGGGAGTTCCGTTGGATCACAGTCTTATTTGTGCTCGTTCGTCCACCTTCTTTCAATACCGTCCTTTCTTGGGGGAAGTGGTGTTGTTTTAGTAGTTTCACGACGTCATTTTCGGCTCTTATCAGGTCGCCCGTAGATGTTGGTCCCACGTTCAGTAATTTATCGGGTCAAAACCTTGTCATGATCATTATCATATGTTTAAATCGCGTCCACCAAACAACCGAGAGAATGAGTTTGTCCCAGATCGAGAAGCGTCCCAGTTTACACAAAAGAAGTGACGTGACGGCCCGCTCCGCCGTAATTACTACTCTTTTGGCTTCTATTAACTTAGCGGCTGCAGGCGTTGCTGGCAGTTTATTCTCGCCATTTGACGCAGAGATCAGGAATGCTGGACAAGGGAGCCAATCGGGTGGATTCTCCAGTGATTTCAAGCCCAGAGAACAATGGTCGGCTGGATTAGCAGCAGATTTAACGAACTTCTATTGGTGCACTTTGATCTCCTAGTGCAATAATAATAGTAATAATACTAAAAGTAATATTAATAAAGGTATATTTCTCGAAGGACAATGAGAGACAGGCATTGAATGCACGACATGCATGACAAAACTACAATGTCATCGTATAAAACACAATTAGATGTTCAAACAGAGTCATGCTGATTGTGAAAACGAAGTATAGTGTGAAATTCTTGAACGGAAAGTTCTCTTGTTTTAGTACTGCAGTTGGTGCTGTAGCACATCACAATTTCAAGATCAAGGTCATTCTGGAAATCAGAAAGATACATTTTCGCTGAATGACAACATATATGCAAATGTGCAATAAGATGAGCAAAGTTTGAAAAAACAGAAGTTTCAAGCATAAAACTGTAAATTAAAGAATAAAAACACTCGAAGTTGGGTAGAAGTGTTCACATATCAAGTGATAAAACCGAATCTCATAAGGGTAGAAAAAATGACGAGGTTCAGTTTTGGGTGACACAGTCACTGGTTTATATGTATAAATATCGCATAATAATGATAAAACAAACGTTTGGTTGGCAGCTGATCAGTGTTAATAAAATAAAAGTTTTAGACAAATTATTGCATGACATAGGCCTTAGAATCAAGAACTCAAGTGCTTTATTGTGGATATCAGGTTGGAAGATATGAATTATTTCAGGAACGTACTGGATTCAATTATCACAGCGACCAAGCACTAACAGTTGCATTTGTCACCCGTATAATTTAGGGTTCGTCTTACTGTACCAAACACTAGGAGACGTTTCATTCAGAAGTAATCGTTTTGTAGAACTTCGTCCTCCTCCTCGATATCATCGAAACCAGTTTATCAACAATATGGCAGCAGAGTAAATGATCTTTGGCTTACGTCATACTAATTATAACGTTTGTTTGCCCCAATGATGCGTAAGCAATTTAAATTTAATAAAGCGGCAGAAAGTAGTCTTCTGAGTGAAAACTCATGGAAGTTGTAGAACAGCAATAGAAACACCTATTGTGACACTAACATTAAAGTAATCTTGGTGATATCTAATGGTACACGTCTCATAGCACAAGAGAAAAACGATTTGAAAGACAAAAGCTTTGAGACACGGACTAATATGCATCTTGTTTTGACCTTCGGAGTATGTGTACAGTTTCCGGTTTAGACTGTGGAAGACCGCAAAGAACTTGAATATTAATTTTTCGTTAGTTACCTTCTTTTTCTTGGATTGTAGAGGACTGCATGAAGACCACACCCGTTCTTCGTGACGAGAGTTTTCTCTTTAGAAGTGTTGTAACATTTGGGGTTCAAGGAATTGGGTAGGTCTGAATGATTTCAAGAAATGTCAGTGTCATTTACACATTTACACATTTCAGGTGTTTTCCATCTTATCAATCTGGAAGAGGGGGGACGGAAAAACAACAATTTGGGCTCTGTTCAAGGTGAATATCAACGCAGATATAAAATGGGCAAATCGTAGAACTGAGTGCGAGTCCAAAGTCCAAATTGGCTATTTGGCACGAAGCACCCTTTTAATGGTCGGTGAGGTTGCGGGCAGCGCGTAAAGGGCTGTAATTTAGATATCAATGCCCTCTTCATATGCTTGGTATACAGGGCTGTTACATTGGTTTAATTGTAACATAAAGCCAACGGTAAGGGGTGACTTTAAGGCTTTTTCAAACTGTACAATAGAAGGGAATTTTTGGATTTCAGTAGGGATTTTGTTACACAAATTGGAGAACTTTATAATAAAGAAGTTTGATTTTACTGTTGATCTCACGTGATGGATGGTTAGTGTAAGATTCCTATGACGTAACGGGTAGGATAGGGGGAGGGAATGCCTAGGAGTGTTATTGGAAGAAAATACACGGCAATGAAGGAGTTTATTCAGGAAGCATAAGTTAAGACTAATGTGCGTGAGCCAGAAAGGGTACAATTATAGAAGAATGCAGTGATACATATAGTTCAGAGGCGGTGAGTAACCAATAAGTTTTTTGGTGAACGAGTGCGGGACATTCTCAATTTTAATTCGATTTGCTTTAGACAGGCCAGAGAAAATGATAGGCAGTATTCTAAATGTGGTCTGGCGTGAGATAGGTATAAACTTATCAGCTGTTTCTTAGTTTGAATGATTTTGTTATCATACCAATTATCCCCAATGCTTTAGCTGTTTTGAATGAAAAGTGTTCAGAAAGCTTAATATTATTTGAGCACAATATCACGCACAGACGTGCTGGATTGAATAGGTGCGTGATTTATTATGAGGGATCCGGGTGGAACTAGACATCTGTAGGTCGTGAAGTAAATTTTTAACGTTGAAAAGTCTGCCGTCCACAGGGTGCATCATTCGTTGAGTCGTTTTAGCTCATCGTTAATGTTTCGCAACGTAGGGGCAACGTTTTTCTGATGGAATTCGTAAACTATCTTAATATCATCCGCAAAAAGAAAGACTAAACATACATCATTGATGCAGTGTCAGTCGATTAGAAACCAAGGTGCTAAACCTAGTACTGACGTTGGTAACGTAGTATATCACAATGGCAGAGTCGGTCCAGAACGTGACTCGTTCTTCAAATATCTCGAAGGGCTATAATAATAATAATATTAATGTATATTTCACGAAACCCGTGAGGCATGCACAAGGCATGATCATGTGTTCAAAATAATCATATGTACAACGTCAGTACAGGTAGATAGATAAAATACTCGGAAGACGTACATACTGGAGATGGTAGGGGAGCAGAACGAAAACGCAGTGTAAACGGAACACAAAGCGGACGAAGTCACAAACGTTAGTGTGGAGGATGGAAGAATGTGCTGTATAATTATATCAATCGAAATTGAAGAAACTGTTACACCGTTTTCGTGGGGAAACGGAGTGCGGCTCTCAT
>UZAN01054215.1:5524-15752 GCA_900618425.1 Echinostoma caproni | reverse complement strand
CTCATTCAAATTAGTGCTCCAAAAATACCGACTAGAATGACGGCGTCATTCATTCGCCCTCAGAGTGTGCATTACTTAAAATTCTCTACCACCACACGTTGTCTCTGCGCCCACAATTGATTCATTCAAGCACAATCTGGATGAAGCTTTGAAAAGTCTTCAATTTCAACATCCGTAGAAGCGCACGAAAAAAGGACAAATTGTGACATTCATCTACTTTGTATGAACTGTGAACCGATTCATCTGTGCCAAATCCTATGGGACACTTATTCCAGTTAAGATTACGCTCTGTATTTTTGATGGACCTGTAAACGCAGGTACATTGAAATGAATAGAGGCAAATGGAGACAACTCTAACTTCTCGATCCGCATTGGTGTGGGTAAAACAACAAAATATTCCATGAAAAATCAGTAACCTAGCTGGATTATAGGTCCGTTCCGCAATGTGTGTTAGGTGGTACGATATTCGGGTTGTCAATTCATCGTCTTTGAAAAGCAGGTCGATCTGGTAGGGCTACACAGTTGGCATAATCTGTGAGATAGTCCGTATCAGACCTGGTATCATTTACTTTTATATCCATCTGAAAACCAGCATGGTCCATGAGTACTACATCCATCTTTGTAATATAATCTCCCTTAATAATAGTGAAAAATCCGGGTTTCGGGTTTCACTACCAAAAGTGACTGGCTCTATTTTAGTTCTTTCCGTGATCTTATGTAGGCTATAATGACAGACTGGTTACACGGAGTCGCTAAACTATAGATCTATAAGTAAAGATGGACAACAGAGATCGCCTACTTCAACTCTCCACGGACTACGGATTATTTCTAACAAGCACCAACTTATCCTACAAGAAAAGACAACGCCTCACATGGAAACCCCCTTTCTCCCTCTTCACAGCAATAGACTCAAATTGACCACAACGCCACCAGCTAGCGCTGTCGAGGATCCCTCAAAGGCTGTCGCTGTCACTGGTCAACAGCCGTGAACAATGACCACGTTTTCTTATGAGCCAGATACTCCCTACGCCTCGTAAACAACCGCAAAAAGCCACTCGGAAGGGATGCCCACAAGACAATCTCAATGCAAATCGACCTTCGAAGCGGAACTCCTCGATCGCCTCTCAGTTCAATCACCTGTCGAAGGACTCAATGAACACTGGACATCAATCAAGGACGCTGTTCAAGTGTCAATCAAAACAATGGTGGATTCTTGAGCGCGATCAAAACAAACGATGGACCTCATCAACCTCGGTTACTTTGCTCGACGCTCGCAGAACCATCCCGTCAGGTGCCAAGTGTAACACAGAGCGCAAAGCCGTCTTGATCGACGGACTAACCATTTCAAGGCTCATTCCAACTGCCTCCCATTGACATGAGCACTCTCAACTCCTACATCAGCCGGGCAATTACTGCCAGTCGGTAATAGTCCACCATCTGAAATGGAGGTTACACAGGAAGTCACACCAAAAGATATAAGGTTTCCGACCCATACAGGTTGTCCCAAAAGACGTTTAAATATGGAGGCTCGGCGTTAGTCTTGGAGTTAACGAAGCTCCTAGGCTCACTATGGGAGACGGAATAGGTTTTGACTGAATGGTTTGAATCGGTCATCTTAACAATTTACAACAAAGGTGACAGATCCTCTTGAACAAACCACAGAGCGATTAGTTTAATGAATATCGGCTCTAAATTTCTCGCCGGGCTCATACTCCGTCGATTCTCTGCCGCGCGTGAACGCTGCTTGAAAATCAAGCCGATTTTAGACCTGTTCGGGGCTGTATCGACCACATTTTCACAATTTGCCAGATTCGGGAGCACTGAAATTCGTTTTGTAGACACCACCACTGTCTTCCTGGATGTGAAAGCGGCTTTTGACGCATTCGATCGCTCCAAACTCTGGTGCTGCCTCTCTCTGAAGGGCGTGCCCCGGAAGTTTATTTCAATCTTGCGATCTCTTTATACTAATAGCCGAGTTTAAGACACGTTTTCGCCATAGTTCACCACGGAAAGTGTTCTTCAGGGCTGCCCTCTTTCTCCTTTTCTATTTCACTTCGTTATAAATTTGAGTATGGAAACACTCTTGTCCTCGTGCGAGGATAGTGGCATCGATTTGCCTCCAGTTGCCAGACCGTCTGATTTGGAATATGCAGACATTGTTCTACTAATTAAATATCCAAGTAAGTTGCAAGCATTCTTGGATAGTTTGAAAGTGCTAGTGTAGCTATGTTACGCACGCGTTTTGCCACTTTCTAAGTGTAACGTCGTTCTACAGGACTGGGCTGGTCCAGTTAACAACCTCACTTTATTTGGGTAATTAGTAGAGGAAGTGGAGAAATTTCGCTGGGTGGGTAGCTACATCCGACCGGGCGGACGCATCACGGATGACGTGCCACCACGCATACAGAAGGCTCGGTTGGCATTCGCCAAGTTGAGACATATGTAGTGACCTCGCAACGTCTGGCTGTTTATGAAGGGTTGAGTATATGCTGAAGCAGTACTACTGTACGGCGCAGAGACTTGGCCATTACGAAAACGGGATGAACATTAGCAGTTGGTGCTCGAGCACCGCATTGCACGAATCTGGTAGGGAAACCGGACAAGCAATCAAGAGATTCGACGCAAGTTTTAGGTAACCTCGGTCGCCCACTGGAACGAGTGGTCAGCCGCCATAGACTGTGTTAGTTGAAGCATATGTCACACGTGTCGCCAAATAGATTGCCACAGCGCGTGCTGTTTACCGAGGCAGTTAGCGGATTGAAAAATATAAAAGGTGGTCAAATTAAGATCTGGCATGAGGCTATGAAAACCCTGTATGAGGACCCCGAGATCATTATAACCAATTGTTAGAGACACTGAGCAATCTGGCTGAGTGTCGTACCAAGTGGCGCTTGTGCATCTACTCATTATCCGTGTAACTCCAGTCCACATAAGTTCTCCATCTTATTTTTGACTCTACTCGTAACATTTCATCTTTTCTTCTACTCTTCTATACAAATGGGCGGTAATGAGACGGCAACCAAAACGGGCACACGAAAATGCATGTTTAATGATTGTAAAAACTTAAACTGAACTGACCTTGAACAATTTAGCCGAATCTGTCATGCCGGGTGTGATTTATCTCATCTGATTTGCATGATTCTCGATCTGTGTATGCTTTGAAGCTCTCAAGAAAAAGGAAAACTCACAATGATAAAGCCCCCTGTGGTAATCGATTCAATTCAAATCGTAATGTATACTGGACATATATTGGGGTTTTTCGGGATGATCCTAAGGAGGTGATTGCGTTCGATAGCTAGCTATTTCGGTAAGTCCTTGAATAAATCACGTTGACCTGAACAGGGAAGTTCACGGCAGAATGTATAGAACATGATTCGACAAATAAGACAGTGACTATCCAAAACAGCGTTGATTGAGGAACTCTTTGGTTTGAGTTGATAAAGTGTTTCGACGAAATGTTTCAAATGTATTAGGTTCCTTCGATAATTGGCAACTGATTGTGGAGAAGAGATTTCATATACTGACGGGAAAATTTTTCGCTTTTCAAACAGAAATCCGGCGCGATCAGCTTTACGAATCATACGACAACGAATGTCCAACATTATATGCTGATGTTTGACCACGTGAGTCGGAAGGTGCTCCTAAAAATGGGTGAAAAATCCGTTTCCCTTCTATTTCAGTAACACGAGCAAAACTGATATTGGCCATCGGATTTCGAGTGCTCTCGGTCAGATATAACCGCGCATTTAAATGTGTCAACGGATAAGAACTAATTCCGATTACAACACAAATGCACCCCGAATAGTTATGAGCCCGCAGCCCAACACAGGAAAACAGAGCACATAAGACAGAGAGCTAATGGGAATCGCATGAACGGTTTAATGAAGGCTTAATGAGCACACATCGACCGATTAAACGATGGCCTAAAACTAGGTCAGGGCTGGCTCACGGACAAGACGGCCCGGACGGGTATCGATTAGTGTTTTTGTCACAGTCATCTCCATCGCATGATTGGACGACCAATAGGAACGGATGTACGAATGCGTACGTAAACACTAACGGATTACGCAACTTACTTGTCCACCAAATTCGAATAATTCGGTTCAACTTGTTTGGAATGATTGAATAAATGTACGTTTGGAGCTAAGTGAGAGAACACGAAATTGATGACCAATGTCTAATCTACGCACACACATGTTTATGTGAGTGACATGTGACAGCCACGGTGTCATATCCAAATAAGAAAAAGATGTCTTTGAAGAAATTATGCGTCGTGGTCATAGTATTCATATAATTATTAGATTTCTGTTTATTGTTGGCTTGTGAATTGACTTGGAAAAGGCCTTCCATGAGAATCGAAATGTCGTCAAACGCAATTTTTTTTTCTCGTGGCTAATCCAAACATTCCCATGCGGATCTAAGACATGTGCTTGCCTTTATGGATCTACGAACGATTTGGTAATCCTCAAAATGCAAGAAAGCAATCACTCAAGGGGAAATACATAACAAATGGGGTAGAACACCATCGTGGACAAAGTGAATCAGCAGAGACTGAGAAGCATGATGAAATCCCAGTATTTTAACACAATTTGGTTGTACTGTTTTTAAAGCTTCATAAATAAGAGACCATCTAAAACCTTAAATTCTTCCTAATTCATTTTAGCGGACATATCGTTGTACAATACATGTTCAGGAGGTGGAATCAGCCATTCAGGAGGCTGCCATGTAATACAAAAGAAAGAAATTTAGGCTGCGGTGTTCCGAACACACGACCTTCGCGGCCCCAAGCTGATGAACTTCACTACTTGACCACCCAAATTATACACAATACAATACAAAAAGTTGTTGAGCTTTAACACTTAATAATAAGATGACAATGCATTTGGAATCGAAAATCGATGACGAAGCGGAAGGTAAGTGAAGTTAAATGGGCATAAGAACTAACCGAAACGTTATCTACAAATTCCATCTCAAAGTTATCTGCCGTCCATCGGGCCTAGATGCCTCGTTAGAATGTGAAGGGATTTCAGTTCTATGATCATTTGACTGAAGTTATCGAGAAACAGATCGTGATTTGTGATATGGTTCTGTTCAACTGTCGTGGCTGTCTATGGCGTGTTCGGTGCCCAGGCACTGGTAAACATACAATTCAGTTCCATTCCGGTAAGGCGTAACCTGCGCGATTGAATTTCACGTCTCAGGGATTTTTTAAGATTGTTCCGTATCTGAAAACAACTGAGGTTCTTGGGATAGGTGCAGATACGTGGCTGGGTTACTTTGATAACATCGCATACCTGATAAATGCGAATATTCTTTCCATCAGTGGATAGTTGTCTGTGTTTCAACCATTTCTTCTTTTTATTGGGAGGTTTTAGTTGAGATGAGTACCATCTAACAGGCTGTTATATCTGCACATCCCCAGTATCGGAAGAACACAATTCACTCGACGAGAGCTGTATTTCTGCCAAGGTCAATAAATGAACCATTCAGACCTGTAAAACATCGGGTCTGTCATTAATGGTGAAGTGGATAGCAAGCAAGATCAGTCATGTGCGATCCCTAGTAGGTGGGCTGCGCTCTCATTGCAGTTATCAATAAAAAGGGCTGAGGAGAATAGATTCAAATAAAAATATGTAGAATAGTAAATTCAATATTATGGCGTATTAGAGTAGCTGCCTCAGGGGCGCATGTTTTAAGGACAACGCCGCCTGGATTGGGTGGTTTACTCGTATCTGTAACTCGTAGTGTTTGACGAACCGTCTTACTGGTGTTGCCATGGGAAACCAAGATATCAAATTATGGCAGTGAAGGACGAGAGCGAAAAGAAGCGAGAGTGCAAGAGTTGGCAGCAAGCCTACAAGTTTGATTCTCATCGTCAGAAATAAGAACATTCGAAGAGTTTGCGAGTGATAGATGTAGAAAGACGAAAGTTGTGGTAGGTAGATTCATCAAGGACTAGGAGTCTCTGCTGCCAGATGGAGCAGATATCCACTATTTGGCCTTCCGTTGGATACAGTGTTCTTTTGCTTTTGTATGTGTGGTGATCCTAGCTTACCGGATAACGCAAACCACGGGCGACCGACACGTTACAGTTTCCGGACAAGTGTGATGAACCAAGATTCCCAGATGACACCAGCAAAGTGCCAACGTGTTACGGCTTCTGGACAACGAACCATAGGCCGATTTTGCCGATCAATCAGAAGCCGTGCGACCCAGACAGAAGCTGTACGACGCCAAGAATACGAGCACGCGATTGGTATATGCCTGGATAACCGATAAACTTCTTTCGTAAATGTTATTTAAACCGCTTGATTTCTTCCAATAAATGAACTACTGCTACAGTGGCCTTTTCTTTGAGTCTCGGTTGCGTAGACTACCGTCATGCAAGTGCTAGTGTGATTCCTTGCTTCTATGGTATCCGAGTTTCCTAATACTTGATTCGTAATCCGTGATCTGTGAATGCTTCAACCGGTAAACCGATAAACTTTTTCCGGGATTGTATGATATGACTGCGTGAATCCAAAGAATGTAAGTGGCGGCAAAGGGGAGCAGAATTGTAATTCTTTTGGGCCACATGAAAGCAAGCATAATTAAAAAAGGGAGGAGTTGAGCTAACTCGGTCCAGAACGATAGGATATGAAAAGATGCATAAAGATGAGAATAACATTTTTTCAATTTACTTTTAGCTGCTCGTAACTAACCAATCGATCCGGTTTGAATGTGCACATAGGATAGTAGTAGTCAGTATGTCGTCGTGTCTTGCACGCGTCTGTGTTCCATTCTGTCTGGGGCACAGTTGTACTGAGCAGAGGTCGCATGATATCTAACGCTTGCACAGTCCTGGTATGCAAATCACTCATGTTTATCCTCTACCGGTATTCATCCACCGGCCCATTTAGTGAAGTGACCCAAAACGGACTGGCATCAGCACACGCACTCAGTTCCCTATCTGCTGTTCCCCGTAACCTTGAAACGATAATGGTCTGCGACTGAAACCATCAAAACCATTGATATCTGCAGGATGTTTTGTGTAAACGGATTGAAACAAAACGGAATATAGCTCAGTAAAGTATTATAATGAGGAATATAAGACTACACCATTCAAGCGTGGAATCCGTTGCTACAACGCGTTCGCACAATTTTGGAACGCCCACAAAGATGGTCCAGGGAATACTTTCCAAAACTTACCTAGAAAGACTGCGATCATTGGAGTTGTACTTCACACAGTATCGTCAAATTCGAGGAGACTTGAATTAGGTGTATCGTGGAGCCAAAATTCGAACTCAAGGGCATCCATTCAAGTTAATGCACAAAACTTGTCGACTGGAATGCCGGTATCATTAATTTATCCTCATACTGCATAATATGTGTTGTTACTGCATCAACAACTGATTAGTTGTATCACAGAATGGACGAATCATTATCATATCTTAAATCCCGTACCCGCAGCAATACACGAGACAATGAAAATTTGTGACATGCTCCATTTCTCGAGAAAAGAAACGGCGTACAATTATTTCCCATAAAATCTTTGACAAATAAGCTAAGGGATATACTAACCTAGTAACGAAATATCCTTCGACGGAATGAAAAAACGTATTACAAACGAAACGCAATCGTTAGCGAGTCCCATGTCGTTGTTCACGCGACAGACCTGATATTGAGGCACATTTATTTCCCCGGCTCAGCTACTGAACAACATTGTGCATATTATATATATTACATATATTAATAATAACACGTCACTGATTTCAACATAACGTCGTGGCAACCAACGGTCAGGGGAAAATCGAAAGCCTAACTTCCGTTAGGCTTCCCCATCACTGATGTGATTAAATAAACACGTACGGTCACTAAGACAATTTATTTCGACCAAGTCCATGGACAGAACTGAAACATCCATATAACGAGAGTTGGTCTACGATTCAGTGGATGCACACGTGTGTGTGTGTGTGTTAAAATCGGTGATCGTGATTGAAATTGGCCGTTTTTGTGATCGATAGGAGATGGCCACAATCTCTACAAAGTGGAATTGGTCGATGATCGAGACGCGAGCAGACAAAGGCTTCAACACACTCCGGATAACTGTACAAACATCTCTCTAGTCATTTGATCATCGTACAATACACTAAACACATGGTACAAACCTCAAACGAATGTTCAAATAAAAAGCTTATTCTTCATTCTGCTCCCATGGTAGGGGGAGTTACAGCCGATTTCGATCGCCCAGCGTTTCTGTGATCTACGACGCACTTACGACAGCATTGTTCGTTGAAACGTTCCCCATTTGTGATATCACTTCCAACAGCGACTATGATGGTATGAACGGATAGACCTCTCAGACCTCTGCAGTTTACTGGAGCACTAACGACTAGTTGACTTCACTGTATGGTGAACATAGTCGGAGGAATAACAAATATCACTAAAGGGGACTGGCACAAACTTAATTCAGTAAAGCCAAGCAAATTCCACAGATAAATTTGACATGCGTAACGAGTAGCGTGTGAACGACAGCCACAAAATGAAAATCCACGCTGGAACACACCAACGAATGATTTTCCTTCACCACATGTCACCCGAACGAAAAAGACCGGGGGCGGGAGGGGCAGGGGCAGGGGTTCTTATTTAATATATTTATTTATTTATTTAATATATTCCAATCGGTTTCGTAGATAGTACCCCTATCAGAGGCGGTGTCAGCTTTGAATTTTACTGTCCGATTATTGATGTAGTTGAAAAGGTATTTCCGATGGCACTTGAATTGAATGGCATTCATGGCAAAAATGAGGTTTGAGGGGGCAGTGTCGTTCGTATTTGGTATAGGGCAATGGTGCCAGCTGAGTTCTTTGCGAAAAAGTGCGCTACAAATTATACAGTTGTGTAGCCACAATATACACCAAATCAATCAAAGTCTCACTGTCCACAGTACCGACATGCGGTACGCGATTGGTTTCGAAAGTCTTCGGAATGCGATTAGAGCATTCTCTTCAGAAACTTGTTGAACTCCTGCTTGCCGGACCATTTCCATTGCGTATTTCAATTCAATTGAACGTTGACACTCGTTTGTGATGTGTTGTGATTCAATCTCTGTCGGGAGCTTAGGTAAAATCTGGCTGCAAATATCACTTTCACTGGGGGAGTGGAGACTACTGATGAAAATAAAGGCTCTGAACTGATCATTCGAGAAACCTAGAAGTCTGAAGCGCTCACATTCCCGGTTAACATGGTTTCCTTTGGAGACAAAATGGTCCTAAACAGTCTTGAAAATTTGTAGGTGTTATTAGTGTGCGTTAAGTAAACACGATCATTCACCGAAAATAGAGGAGTCATTTATTCCGAGTCAAGGTTCATTGGATTTGTACGGGGGTGGGGTGGGGGGACAGCGTTTTTTAAAGACATCCACGTATCTGCGACCACCGGAATCAAAACTGATACAGTGATCTGTTTATAAACAAAATTCATCAATGACTCGAAACAGCGGTTTAGATATTGACACCTCTGAATTGTCCATTTTTTGCTTCACAAAAATCTGCCGAATTAAAAGTTTAAACTGTTCTTAGTCGCGGTTGCTCTGAAAATTCCACGGAAATTACCTTTTTTTCACCTTTGTCAATGGTTTTACGTGATCTGACTATTCCTGTCAATTAGATCACAAGCCACTGAACTAGACCGAGCAGACTGCATTTTTGTGGAATCGATTTTCAAAGCAAACCGGGATACGTTCAAATCAATAAAACACTGGTCCGATTATCAGTTAAATGACTTACGGTGGTCTGGTTGGAAATCTTGCTTTAGACAAGACTCCATAAATGTCATACGACCTGTGCTGTTTCCGGGGGATTGTCTATCCTAAAAGGTGAGATAACATTCACTCTGTTGGAGTATTTGAAAAGACATTAGTCGCTTGAAAAACACGATTCTTCTCCAGTACATCAACTGTGCCACAGAGCGCAGTGTGAAACATGTTCCAAGGAGTCCTTAATCGGACAACTAGTGGAAAAGTTGGTTATTTTGAAAAGTGTTGGTCTCGCCTGTGGACAACGAAAAACTACTAAGCTACGTCGCACTATCACCAACAAGTTGAACAAGCTGCTTTTATCCACGTAGCCTTATCACCCGTTCAGACTACTCCAGGATCGAGCCCCTCACCATAGTAGAAGTGTTCAGTTTACTACGAAAAGAAAGAATCAAGGCATGCAATTGACCCGGATAGTCTATCTCCTGTGAT
>UZAN01054214.1:1637-13375 GCA_900618425.1 Echinostoma caproni | reverse complement strand
CACGTCAATAGATCTGCCAAAGATAGAGCTAACTCCATTCGATGGGAGCCCCAGCAACTATTGAAGATTTATTAGAGAATTTGACAAATTCGTCGAGTGTCGGGTTGCCGATCCAAGCCGGAAATTCCTGTGTCTAAAGCATTACTGCCGCAGAAAGGCCCGGGACGTTATCGAAGAATGTGTAATGCAGCCAAACGAAATTGGGTATAACCGAGCAAGAACCATTCTGAAGGAACCGTTTGGCCACCCGTTTCACGTGGCACGGACGCTTATAGACGGGGTGCTAGCCAAGGCCCGTAAAGCGGGAAACGAGCCTGAATCGTTAGTGAGACTAGTAATGAAGATGAAAACTGTTTCATTGCCCTGACTCAAATGAATTATGAAGCTGATCTGAACGCACGTTAAACACCCTGGAGGCAATAGTACGATGCCTGCCGGCTGACATTCAGCAGCGATGAGCGGAGGAGGCAGTGATTATTGGCCGTTTAGGAAGGGAACCGAACTTCACTGAGCTAAGGGAATTCATCCGAAACCATGCCAAAGTCGCCAGCAGTTGCTTCGGACAACCCGCCGGCATGGGTAGGCGAGAAGAGAGACATGACACCAAAGAATGAACCTATGAGATCCCGAGAGGTTCTAGGAACGTGAATAACTATGCGACAGTAGGGGAACATGGCACGCCCAGATGCTTCATGTGTCGCTTGAATCACGAGTTATCCGCTTGCGAGAAGTTTGCGCAACTAGGAGTTCCGGACCGTTGGGAAGCAGCCAAGAGACATGATGCGTGCTCCATCTGTTTGAAAGGATCACATCGTGCGGCCGCTTGTAGGAACCGTAGCAGATGCAAGGAAACGGGGTGTCAAGGAAGCCACCATACTCGCTTGCATTCTGTAAGAGAAATCCAGTTACCGGCACCCCCAAAACCCAGTAAATGTCTACTGTCTCAATCGGCAGACAAGCAGGTACGCTTCGGGGTAACACCAATCGGCATATTAATGTCAGTACTAGGTTCAGCACCTTTGTTTCTAACCGACTGACGGTAATGCACGAAGAGACCAAGGTGTACCAATGGCGTTACGTGAAATCTGCGGATATTCCAGCCGACCACTGCTACCGAGGTTTGAAATCATTGGACAAGCTGCGCAATTGGCTTGGAGGCCCGACCTTCCTGACCGCTGCGTCAAAGGACGATAGTACAGTAATGGCATCCCCCGCGCCCGTTGAGTTCATAGAACCAAAACGGGTAATCATGAGGGTAGAACGCGACGTCACCTCCCCCTGATAAGGAAACTGGAAAGCTCCTTGTCCTGGAGCAGATTGATTCGTTCCGTCACTTGGTGGATAAGATTTGAACATATGGTGATGATGATGACCGAATTTCAGCCTAACGAATCGCTGCGTGTGGGACCTTTATCGACGGACGACCTAATGAGAGCGCAGCACAACGTCGTGAGATTAGTGCAACTGCGGCATTTCCTCCTTGAAACAATGACTCTACAAGCGAACGCAGGGACGCACCAAAACCGGATTGCGATTCAACGGAGCGTGCTGCGTAAGCTGAACCCTATACTGATTGTAGGGTTGCTATGCGTGGGAGGGAGACTGTACAATTCTTCCTTGGCCTTCGACGCTAGACATCTGATCATACTGCTAGCCGGTAGCCCTGTCACTACCTCACTTATACTCCAACTTCATGTAAAACACCTACTGAACACCATTCGCCAGAGATTTTGGATAACACGTGGTAGAATCACAATAAAGGGGATCATCGGTAGATGTATGTTCTGTCGACGACAAAACGCGGTAACTGGAATGCAGCTGATGGCACCCTTACTCAAATTCAGGGTTCAAAGGAGGTGGTGACTGTTCGCGGAGACGGGAGTGGATTATTTCGTGCGATGGTGCTCTTCCGAGTGAACCACTATTCTGTCAAATGCCCCTGTGAACACATAACTCTTGGTAGCGTTGAGACTTAGGTCGCATTCCTTTGCCCATCTAGCTAATTGCTCTAAATCCCGCTCCAGATCACTTCTCCCATTCCAACCAGCCACTTTGACGTCATCTGCAAAAATGTAGCACAATACAATCAGAGTGCTTGCCAAGTCGTTTATGTAGAGAAGGAATAGAAGTGTTCGTAGTACTGAGGTTTCTGGAACTCCGCTAGTTAGACGAAATGTTGTTGACTTTTTGACACCAACCGTTACATAGAATGACCGTTGTGAGAGAAAGGCGCTTATCCATCTGTACAACTGTCCNTGGTCAACAGCAGGCGATAATTCACTGACTCAAAAGCCTTGCTGAAGTCCAGGTAGCAAACCTCTACGGTTTTACCCTCATCCATCTTTTCAGTGACATCCTCCAGAAAGCACAACAGGTTCGTTTGGCATGAACGTTGCTTAACAAATCCATGCTGTGCCTCTGCCATGAGTATGTTCCGCTCCAGGTGTTTCACTAGGTGCGTTCTAACTATATTTTCTAGTACCTTGTATAGTTAGGCTAACAGGTCTAGAGTTCTTTACATCAGCCTTCCTACCTCCCTTGTGTATGGCTACTGCGTAAGCTGTTCTCCAGTCGAATGGTAAGCTCCCTTCAGCTAGCGATGCCCTAAAATGGCTGCAAATCGGTCCCACAATTATATCAGCAATCGGTTTGATGATTTCTGGGTTAATTTCGTCTGGTTATAGGGCCTTGGATACCTTAAGACCGCCTAGTAACTCCGGTACTTGATTGACTGCCACCTGCAATTCCTCCACTACTTCTGTTACCGAGGGCTGGGAATCACTTAACTCACCAGTGTCTAACCTTTGCACGCTACTAAAGCAAGCGCAGAGTGCATTAGCTTTACTCTGGTTTTCAGTTATGACCTCATCTCCCTCAAGTACCAGTGGGCTCATCTCTTCTCTGGTAGAGCCCTTTGAATGGACGTACCCATAGTACCTCTATAGCTCCAGCTTTACTCTCTGGGCCGGCTTTGAATAACCTCTTTTTATCCCTCACTAGGTTAACCGCTGCATTTCTGTGGGCTGTGTAAATAACCTACGACCTGTGAGTGTGGGCTAGTTGGTAGGCTGGTCAGCTTCGGTTTCGGTACCTAATGGCCCTGGCTCTCCACCATGGAGGTTTTCCCTTGTGCCGTCCATATGCTAATGAAGCAAAGAGGTGCTGGAGGTTGAAGAGATTGTGCTTGATTAACAACCAGCATTCCTCGACGTCTGTGGTGTCTCGCTCGGAAATCTACTGCATTTGTGCTGTGTATTCCCGAAGCCTACTTATGTACATTTTACCAAAATCCCCATACATCCGTAATCAATCTACGGGTGGTTTCGTTCGGATATCGACCCCGATGAGGGGGTGAGCACTCTTTCCGATCAGTTCACATGCAGTGACACTAAATACATCTTGTTTCCTTTTGTAAATCACAGGATCCAGTAGGGATGGTTCCTGCTGATATCTGAACCGCGTGCAGAATGAAACATACTGAAAGAGCACCCTCGTGTTTATCCACTCTAAATACCTTTCCTTCTGACTAACTTGGGTGCACCTACCCGCCATCTAATCTATATCAGTTAGGTTAAAGTCACCAACTATGAACAGCTTCGCTGATCCCTGAACGACGGAATTTAGTACATTAATGTTTGCCCGGTTATCGGTAACCTCAGTCCCGGGACACCGGTGGACGCACGTCATCGTAATCTTGTTGTCCGGTAACAGCAGAGCTACGGCAACTAGTTGAACACTGTGCAGGTTCACCGAAACTTCGCTGACCATGTGCACAATGTCCTTCCTTATGGGGAAGGCTACTCCTCCTCCTGGTGCTAGAGGCCGATTCAACTTATGGATGGCGAAGCTATCTGACCTGGTGCCCTATCGTGGTCCTTAAGCTATGTGTCCGATACAGCTATTACAGCTGCAAAGAGTTCCATACACTTTCTAATACTGCAGGTGTTGGTTCCAAGTAACCGACGGCTCGCTGTGGATGGATTATGGTGCTCAGTATTCACTCTATCTTGGGTCTCGGGAACAGCATACTAGTGAGTAGCAAGTCTTTTGGCTACTTACTACCTTCATCCTCCTTACTTGTCCATTGAAACGAAGATTTTAAGTCTACAGGGGTTACTATCGGGGCTAGGTTCTCTTCAGCGGAGTGTTGGCTGCTACCCAGGTTCTATGGATGACAGGACTGTTCTCAGCTGTCTCTCTGACGAGGCAGCTTTGCCACTCCTCGCCCTCCATGATATCCTCGATCATCACTATTGGTGAAACCTTATTTCCGCCGATAGTCAGTCACCCCGAAATGGCTCGGCAGGAGACTGTGCGTTCTGGGTGCTCCAACGCTGCCTTCTAAGACCACCGGTCACATCCGGGGTTATTTAGTACCTACCCCGTGTTAAGTAGAATATTCTCCTTGGGTTTACCAGTAGTTGACTTCTACTGGCTTTTTNAGTGGCCTAGCCGCTCGGAGTACATCATTGTTTTTTCCCCGCCATGCGCCCACTCTATGGACCCTTCTAAGTTTACATCTCTTCATGCCAACTATCTTGAGATATCTAGCCCCCTGCGCCTGTCCATGTCTCGACGCGCTTATGTCTCTTTAACCAGCGGCTATTCGTTTTTGAGGATCAAAAGAGTTTTATGAACCTCAGTTTGGCTGCCCTCTTTTGTTTTCAGTAACGTAAATCGGTCACTGATCTCCTTTCTTTGACCTCCTAGGTCATCGAAGATGTTTTTCTTGACCCCATCGGGTTTACCCATGCTTTTGCCAGTAGTTTCAAACTTAGTGGTTTTGACAACGAGCGTCTTGACCACATGCGGCACAGTATAACCGACTGAAGTTTTAGCTTTGTTAGTCACCTTGCGACCCCGGGTGGTGGAGTTAGCATTGGCTTTCACAACGTCCGCGTACGTTTTCGGCGGATTCAGTTGCCTGCATTCTTTGGTGGGGTTGATAACCGATAAGTTCTCTGGAGAGATCCCCTTGGCAGTTTTCTGCACTGCTCCTTTTGCTATGTTAAGGCACGATCTACAGACCCACTGCGATCCTGGGTCTTTGTAGTACAGGGCACATCGTTCTGATAATATCCCGGAGCAATTTGTATGAGCCGATTTCTTGCGAACCCCACATTCTGTACCTTTCACTACTCACTTTCCACAGTGCTCACTCAAGCATGAAAAGGTGGCTCTCGGTAAGTTAGTAACCATAGCAAGGTTGAGAAAAAATAAACAAAAAACACCTCAGACACGTGCGAAATCTGAATAAATTGAAGTTTCGGGTAACCAAAAGTTCGAAGCGATGAAATCTTTTCGAAAAATTGTACATCGTAAGACAGCGCAAAAGCGCTAAAAGCACACCTAAAGGAGCATAATACTAAAGCGAAATCTCAATACAGTTGGTTTCACAATATAAAACGTTCAGACATTCACCAGGTAATCAGAGAGCAAGATTGACGCAACCTGTTCAAAAGTACTGCCAAGGTTAGGTTAGGTCAGCATGCACAGCACGGAAGTGGTCGTGAGCAATCTTGCGACCAATCTTGTTGTGTTGGCAGCTAGTTGCCTTGGCTTCCAACACTGCCCGTCAAAGTTCGTTCTGCTTTTTTTCTGAAAGTCCAAATGTTTAGGTGCAGCATCACATCCACCAGATATGTATGAAAGAAATACGTAGATATAGGAACAAGCTCATCTTATTACTTTATCGCCTCTCAAGTGGCCAGTTCCGGAAATATCCCGTCGCAGCGCAGATCCAAGGCCTTTTTAAAGGCCACCACCGTTGATCAGCTTATGACATTCTCCGGTAGTCTGTTCCACAGAGGCACTACACGGTTCGTGAAGAACCTGGCCCTCAACTCCAAACTGGAGTGCTGTCGTTGCAGTTTAAGGCTATAACCTCTAGTGCCGCAATCTGGTGTAGGAACGAAGACGCTGCTTAGTTCTTTACCGGACAACCCCTTTACTAACTTGAAGACTTCCATCAAGTCGCCCCTGGTCCTTCAGCGTGACAGTGAGGAAAGATTCAGTTTCTGCAGACGCTGTGAGTAGCTCATTCTTACCTGTCGAGTGGCCATTCTGGTTGCCAATCGTTGTATCCTCTTTAGACACTCCATATCTGCGATACTATGGGGTCCAAGCTTGCATGCAGTATTCCAGCAGTGGACCCACCATTGCATTGTACAGTGGAACTAACACTTCTACCTTCCTGCAGTTGACTGTGGCTCGCAGTCTGAAAAGTACTCCTCTTGCTTTATTTGCAGCCGCCTGACATTGCCTAGTAGGCCGCAAGTCCCTTGTCACAATTATTCTTAGGTTTTTGACCTCAGTCATATCTCGTAGCGCTGCGCTCCGGGTTGAGTCTACATTAGCAGTCAGTAGCTGACACTTGGCAAGATTCAGGAGTAAATCCTATCCAGGCGACCAGCTGCTGACCGCATCTAAGTCATGGGTAAAGTTTTCAACCACTATCTTCACATCGTCCGCGAATATAAAGCAGGAGTTGTGCAATCCTAGCGTGAGGTCGTTGAGGAAAAGAAAGAAAAGTAGGGGCCGCAGAACGGAGCCTTGGGCACCCCTATTGTAACATTCTCTGATCTTGATGTGCAGCTGCGGAAAACATGTTGCACTAAGCTGTGATCCACTTCACCACGGAATCTACCATCACCGATCTTGAGCTCACTGAAGTTGATAAACAGTACGTTCTTCGCCCGACTTAGACTATAATAACTGATCTGCTTCATGAGTATCAACTCTTTTTCCAAGCGCTCCAACCTAGTGCTTAAGGCTTTCAGATCCGTCTTTTCTATTGTTTTCGTTTTTGACGTTTAACACCGAAGTTGTTCTACCCTGTTTTATCTCACATTAGAGGCGAGATATTGTTATATGTGAGCATTCATCTTGCAGGTCACATTCCAATGAATCATGGAGCAAAATGAAAGTATGCAACCTGAGTGGCACGCTCTTACTCATTTAGTTATCTTAAGTCGACCGATGAGTAATCAGATCATCACCACGGAAACAAGTTTAGACGACCGTTCGTCCAGGGCGCCCTTGAATGAATTACACAGTTTTCGAAAGCTGAATAGGAAGTTTCATTTCGTATCCGTAAATGAGCTCAGGCTGAAATTTCGAAATGGTAATCAGAATATTTTGGGACAGTCAAATGCAAGATCCAGTTCTTTTGGATGGAGTATGGGTCATTTTTAAATAACAATATTAGATACATATTGCTGTGTGTGGACGAGACGTACGTATGAAACGAACGAATCTTGCTCACCCCACAGGTTAATGCGGAGAGAGAACACAGCTTCAGGTAAAACTCAATGTGTATTCCTCGATAAGTAATCGATACGCGAATATATAGATAGAAACATAAGTAGACTGGTTGAGCAAAACTTATTTCTGGTAAACTCATGCTGTGCATGAGATAAAAGTCTATGAGTCACCAGGTGCGCAAAGATTTGTCTTCTCACTATTCGTTCTAGGCATTTACACAGCACTGATGTTGGTCTGATCGGGCTGTAGTTTTCCGTCTTTTTTCTCGACACCGATTTGTATATTGCTGCAACGTTTTTCTTCCGCCAGTCCTCGGGTACTAGCCCGGAGTTTAGTGATGCCTTAAACAATTCAGTGACAGGTCCTGGTATGACCTCAGCTAGTGGCTGGACGATATCTGGGTGGATTTCATCAGGACCTGCCACCTTATGCTTGCACAGGTTTCTGAGCTCGGTCCGTACCTCGTCCTCCCTCACGATCAGTACCTGCAGCTCATTTTCATTGGTATCCAGGGCCGTGGCAGCAACTGCCACAGTGTGCGGATTATTACACTGGTGAGCTCCTTGTATCTCCCGGTGCTGCGACAATAGAAGAAATGAATTTCCTCTTATGTGAGATAGGGTATGCTGACTCGTATGTTCCGATCGGTAGACAATGATTCCACTTCGTGCGTGCCGGATCATAATTGTAATCTGTAAGACACCTAGCGGGCGGTTTGTCCAGTAACTAAATAATACACAGGTTATGCCTGCAAAGTCCAAGGTTTCAGTGTGGGATTCTGTAGAGAAATTTTTCTGGGGAATGAGATAGACATGATTAAGAAATAAGAAGTAAAAGCAGAAATAATATAAGCAGCAAGAGGGCGCCAACCGTAGCGCCCAGTGAAGATCCGTTGATATAAGGAGAGGACAGGAAGTTCAAAAGAAGGAAGAGATGGCAACATGGCAGCTTGAGTGTCTTTAGTTCGATCCATCTCTGTGGCTCAGTCAGTCAGATACGATCGACTGAAATGCCATCAAGTCGGTGTTTGGAGCTCACGAATAACGTGGTCTCTATCACCTCCTCTTGGAGTTTGTTCCTTCGCCACATATATTTTGTGTTTAAGCTTATGCTGCACTGCGTCGAAAATTTTATTTATTTTTTGTTAGCTGACGTCACGCACAAGCTAAACTGTGGCGGATACATGCTTTGGTATGCTCTGCTTGTAGAAGACACGGGTTAAAGTAGAAGCAACTTCTTACAGAATGGGAGCCATGAGAGCTGTTTGTTAAGCCTGCAAGCAATGCAGAACTATGGTAGTTGATCGTAGCTTGGCTCATAATAACGCGTTTTTGAAATATTGTCCTTTCTCTGATATAGTAATTTGTTGTTTGCATCTCGTTAAGTATATGAAGAAAAATATATTCAACTATCTGGTTGGCCAATGTCTGAAAAGCAGCGCATCTTCAAATAGATGCGAGCATGGTGCATTGAGATAGTAAGATATATTTTCGTAGATTCCTTACCGCCATATAAAGTGGTGGCACAGAAGCAGGTGGTTATTTATGTCAAACTTGATGACCGTACCGAGAGCAGTGGGTATGGTATGTAGTGAGGATTAGGTTGACTTTCGATAACCTAACTAACTACCAACCGGTTGGAGACGGAAAATACGTACCTCAAAACAGGCTTGTCGCCTTGATCTTTAGTAGTGGATGTATTTGAAAAGTGTTACAACGAGTAAGGTCTTTGAAAGTGACGCATGTAATTCGTCTAACTAAAGATTCTATGAGGGAGTATCTGACTCCCAACGGAATACAGTCGGTTAAAACATTGCTCACATGAGTAACACCATACGCGCCAGATATATTATTAAGTAACCGGAATTCGTATAAGGTTGAGGGAATCGTTCACAAGAGATGGTTCGTCGTTGTAGTTGATAGTAAGAGGAAGGGTCATAAAGTAGTTACAGCAGGGGGAACGAAGTGCGAATGTCCGTTTTGTGCTCAGTGGTCGTTGCCCTGTTGGCATATAGCAAGGGTGTTCGATCTCATTATTGGGATCTTATTCCAGATAAGGGAGCTATGATTCATAGCAAAAGGCGTTCAAATCAGGCCCTGGAGAATTTCACTGCGGTAATAGCGGTCTCAAAGACGTAATGGGTAAGACATCAAAGTTAAATCAAACAGAGGATGTCCTCCAAGAACAAGGCGTCCTTTTGAATAGTTTAGGTACCGTGTACTACGATTTTCAATGTAATCAACTTCGTCGTGTACCAGCTATGATAAGGAAGTACCCGGACATCCAGTTATTATTCAAGAGATGAGGATTAGCAAAGAATTACGGAAAGTAAGCGCATCTGCCTTCCGTCTATGAGCGTCAAGGCGAGGGCCAATAACCTACCAGTAGCGTCAACAAGCGGTTCGATAGAAAAGCGGAGATCAGTTTTAGTGAGTATAGTGGTCGATGGTGATGACAATGAAACAGTACTAAGGGAACCACGGGAGCATTCTACATTTCGTAGACTGACAACAAGGATATCGGGTGACTAAGGCCGATCGAATCGGAAAAAGGAACGGAGAAGCAACTTTGGACAAACCCACTGATTTCATAAGCAGCCAAGCTCGCATAGCAAAAAGTAGAGTCGAACAACTAGTGAGAGAAGCATCAGAACCGCCAGACCATCAAGCAGCTTTGTGTCATCTGAATCTCGGGGTCTACATCCTTCAAACAATTTGGTGCGCACCATTATAACTTTCTATGAGCCAATTAAACCATTCAGGTAAAAACTGTTCTCAACCGTCTACAAGATCTCAGCCCGCCCTGAAGTTTTCGCTAGCTCTACAAATAGAGGAGAGCCTCAAACTGATTAAATATAGGGTATGTTCGGCAGCTGATGCACCGTAGGTAAAACACAAGGTTTTCTATTCTTCTTTATTATTGTTTTCGGTCATTTCCAGTCTTTGCTGTTTGTAACTTCCTGTCTGTTTAAACGTTCCAACATAATGTTTTTGGAGTTTCGACCCGGGAAATATTGTAACTTTTCGTACAGACTTGAAACTCCCGCACTAATGTGATGTACCTTTCTTCTCTCTTTTCCAGATATAGTTCCAAGAGTTTACGCACTGGAGCCAAACAGAAGATTGTACGATCAAGAGCCTAATGGCGAATGAACGTGGTTTTAAAAGATGAACTTGTTTAACTGATAAACTGTGTTCCCTATCCTACCCCACTTGCGCGTGAAGCGTGTTTACTGTACACATCTGGAATATACGTTTCCTCATTGTGACTTGTGACATCTCTCTGGCTCCACCCTGTGTGTGCCTGTCGAGAAATCAGTCAGTGTGTTTAACGTACTCAATTCGTTCCAGCTATTATGCGTGCCCATATCCTGAGAGGAATACTACCTAACTGGTGACCCTTCCAGGATCCCCAAGAAAATTGTACCAGTTGTCG
This sequence comes from Echinostoma caproni, assembly GCA_900618425.1. Taxonomy (NCBI): domain Eukaryota; kingdom Metazoa; phylum Platyhelminthes; class Trematoda; order Plagiorchiida; family Echinostomatidae; genus Echinostoma; species Echinostoma caproni. The sequence goes on along the minus strand of UZAN01054214.1, from coordinate 2,677 downwards.
TGGCAGAAGAAGGAAAGCATTCGATTTTTCCTGCAATCACGAGTTTCTTCTCGACAATACTTTCCTTGCTGATTTCTGTCATTGCAGGTGGACTTGTCCGCACGAAGCCAACCCCCGCCCTCCTACAATCGTCAAAATTTTCCATTGGCGATAACTTCCGAAGATCGGCTGGTGGCGCTCAGGATTATGTGACACTATTTCCACCAAACGAGAGGCGCATCGTTTTGCTGTCCCTACTCGACGGCCAGGCAAAAGACTTGGTCCGGGTCAAAAGCATACTTGACGGCGCGATCACGGCCGACACGTTCATTCAACTACGTTGGTGTTTGTGCAACGAGGAACTTCCCATTGAACACCAACAATTTCAAGAAAGAAGACAGTTGAGGTATTGTTTCTTCGGTGCGACCCAGTTCGTCTACCAACGGTGTGGATCACTGTAGCCCTATGTTTTCTCTCGTGAGATGAATGTGAGTGAAAGATTATTTGATGTTTAATGCATGATATGGATGACTGCTTCGTCTTTAGATTGGACTTGTGTCATATTGTATAGATGCACTCTAGTCAGTTGTGTTTCCGACCGTTGCACAGAACGACATTTCTTGTGAATTTATAGTCAGCAGTCAAACCACTAGTATTGACACGTGTACGTATCGTACTAATCATCGTTGTAAACTTCTCTTTGGGGTTTGTAGAGGTTATTTATTCATTTATGTTCACTGGTACCCTAGAGCAATTCTGCATTGATGATCAGTTGTTCCTTCTTGCCAGCTATTAAGGACAATTGGTTTCCAAAGTAGCCTGGGATGCGAGATTAATTTAATCGTTTATCACATGGTTCTTTATCGACTCTGGCTCTCGTTAGTGAGACGGTCGGGGAAATTCATATACAAGCACGTTATATATATTTATGGATAAACATCATATTTGGGTTGAGGCAGTTACAGAATGACTAGACGGAAAGCAGTGAGCTTTCAGGGGAGAGTGTTACGGCAGCTGATGCACCGTAGTTAAAACAAAAGGTTTTCTATTCTTCTTCTTTA